>WNWK01004990.1:52500-128928 GCA_009830355.1 Cherax destructor | reverse complement strand
AAGAAAAGAAAAAGTAAAAGAAGAAAAAAGTAAAAGGAAAAGAAATGTAAAAAGAAAAAGTAAAGAAAAGTAAAACAAAATGTAAAGGAAAAGATAAAGAAAAAAAGTAAAGAAGAAAAATGTAAAAAAAGTAAGAATAAAAGGAAAAATCTCTGAAAACAAAAATCTAAAAAAAAAGTAAAAATAAAAATCGAAAACAAAGTAAAAGTAAAAGGAAAAAATCTCAAAAAAAAAATAAGAAAAAAGTAAAAAGGAAAAAAATATAAAACAAAATCGCTTTGAAAAAAAATCTCAAAATCCCGAAAATCGAAAAAACAAAGTAAGAAATAAAAAATAAAGAAAATCTCAAAAACAAAATAAAAAAAAAAATAAAAAAATCTCAAGAAAAGTAAAGAAAAATAAAAGAAAAAAAATAAAAAAAAGAAAAAAAATAAACTGTGATGGCTGTGTGATTCTGTGATGGCTGTGTGGCTGTGATGGCTGTGTGATGCTGTGATGGCTGTGTGATGCTGTGATGGCTGTGTGATTCTGTGATGCTGTGATGGCTGTGTGATGCTGTGATGGCTGTGTGAGGCTGTGATGGCTGTGTGAATCTGTGATGGCTGTATGAGGCTGTGATGGCTGTGATGGCTGTATGAGGCTGTGATGGCTGTGATGGCTGTATGAGGCTGTGATGGCTGTATGAGGCTGTGATGGCTGTATGAGGCTGTGATGGCTGTGATGTCTGTGATGGCTGTGGGATGCTGTGATGGCTGTGGGATGCTGTGAGGGCTGTGTGGGTTGTGGGCAGCTCCCACCAACAGTCTGGTTGACCAGGTGTGTAGTGAGATCGGCGACATTTTGGTTGCAGGAGGAGGAAGAAGAAGAAACTAGACTGAACTAATTTCTTTACTAAGTATAGACATCACTTTCTTTATCTGGCAGTCAACGTAGAGTTTAGATTCTGCCATATCCCATATCCATCCTGTGGAGGGCAACACAAGAACACATGGATACATAATAGGCCCAGGAACTAGGCCCAAAAGGGTTAACAGGAGTACATATGGATTTATATCTACAGTTCACTTATGTGTTACAAGCAATTTGCTTAATATAGCTTGTATTTTATTTTCATTAATGAGATACCTTGACATGTCACAAAGGTTATTATACTGTCTTTATCTATATTCCTCAATAAGTGGACAGTTAAGCACAGTTTTCATGATAGTGGCCACAGGACTTGCCACAGGACTGGCCACAGGACTGGCCACAGGACTGGCCACAGGACTGGCCACAGGACTGGCCACAGGACTGGCCACAGGACTGGCCACAGGAATGGCCACAGGACTGGCCACAGGACTGGCCACAGGACTGGCCACAGGACTAGCCATATACTTTGCATTTGGTTTGATCATCATCTGTGTGTCTGCCAAACTGCCAGCAGTACTTGTAACCAAGCCTAAGCCAGGCCACTACAACATCAGTACTTGTAACCAAACCTAAGCCAGGCTACTACAATATCAGTACTTGTAACCAAGCCTAAGCCAGGCTACTACAATATCAGTACTTGTAACCAAGCCTAAGCCAGGCCACTACAACATCAGTACTTGTAACCAAACCTAAGCCAGGCTACTACAATATCAGTACTTGTAACCAAGCCTAAGCCAGGCCACTACAACAACAGTACTTGCAACCAAACCTAAGCCAGGCCACTACAACATCAGTACTTGTAACCAAGCCTAAGCCAGGCCACTACAACATCAGTACTTGTAACCAAACCTAAGCCAGGCTACTACAATATCAGTACTTGTAACCAAGCCTAAGCCAGGCCACTACAACATCAGTACTTGCAACCAAACCTAAGCCAGGCCACTACAACATCAGTACTTGTAACCAAGCCTAAGCCAGGCCACTACAACATCAGTACTTGCAACCAAACCTAAGCCAGGCCATTACAACATCAGTACTTGTAACCAAGCCTAAGCCAGGCCACTACAACATCAGTACTTGTAACCAAGCCTAAGCCAGGCCACTACAACATCAGTACTTGTAACCAAGCCTAAGCCAGGCCACTACAACATCAGTACTTGTAACCAAGCCTAAGCCAGGCCACTACAACATCAGTCAGCACTTGTAACCAAGCCTAAGCCAGGCCACTACAACATCAGTACAACCTAACCTAACCAACAAAAACCACACCAACACCATAAACCACACCAACAAAAACCACACCAACACCATAAACCACACCAACAAAAACCACACCAACACCATAAACCACACCATGAACATAAACCACACCACCGACATAAACCACACCAACATAAACCACAATACTAGGCAGACTTTCAGAGGTCTACATGCCAGGCGGCCAAGTTGCTGCCCAAAAAACTTAATGGGTTTATAATGTGACCAAAACACGGACGAATGGGGGAGTGAGAGGGAGCCTGAGGGGAGGGGGAGTGGGGAGAGGGTGAGGGGAGGGGTGATGGGAGGGGAAGTGGGGAGAGGGTGAGGGGAGGGGTGATGGGAGGGGGTGAGGGGAGGGTTTGAGTGAAGTGGGTGAGGGTGTGAGAGGTGGAGGCAGAGGAGAAAGGGAAGAAGAGTGGGGAAATGAGAGTGGAGAAAGGGGAAGTGGTGAGAAGGGAGTGGTTGAAAGGAAGTAGTTGTAGTAGTAGTGCTTTTAGTAGTAGTAATAGTTGTAGTAGTAGTAATACTTGTAGTAGTAGTAGAACTGGTGGTAGTAGTAACAGTAGTACTACTAGTAGTAGTAGTAGCAGTAGTATCACTGGTAGTAGTAGTGACAGCAGTAGTAGTAGTAGTAGTAGTTATAGTAGTAGTAGTAATAGTTGTAACATTTATGGAGAAGGTTCACCTTGTTGCTCACTCAGTGTTCACTGACATAAAATAAAACACAAACGCAAAAACAAAGATAAAATTAACAAGCAATAAAAACAACAAACACAAACACTCAACACAAATAAATATTCTCATAAGTCAAAAATAACCAGTATTACTCAGTAATTAACTGTTAAAATATGTTCTGCAGTCAGTGGCAAGTCACAAGCAACACAGAGAGGAGCAGGAACCCCCGAGAACATGTGACTATGAGTGAGATATGTGTGTGTGTAACTGATCTTCAGTCAACAGATTTATCTCATAGTGATGATTCCTGCTGAAGGAGGAGGACCAGTCACCCACGTCCTGGTGAACCCTGTATAACTTGTTCACAGTCTGCAGGGCCCACCAGGCCCACCACTTCCAACGGATGTATCTGTGAATATGGTCATAAAGTCACTGTAAGGCAAAAGTCTGCTCTAGAGTGGACTCCCTATAGCAGCTTTTGCCTCGGCATCTGCCTATTCATTTCCTGGGACGCCAACATGGCCCGGGCACCGATAGAGTCCCTGGATGCTATGGACCATAGAGTGGACAAAGTATACTGAGCCAGGGCAGACAAAGCACACCAAGATTCTGAGTACACAGTGAACCGAGAACCAACTAAGCCACCTATAAGGACAAGAGCAGCGAGGATTGTGTGAATCTCTGCAGTGAACACAGAGGACTCTTGGTAGCTGTGCACAGTTCTCAGCGGCAATCACAGCAAAACCAACACCATCCTCGCTCTTAAATCTATCAATAAAGACCTTTATCCTTGAAAAAATGAACCGAATCAGGCTGAGGGACCATCCTGCTACAACAATCTCAGGCACTGTTCAGAAGCGGAAAAGCCAACGCCACTGATCGGATATACACACAGAGGCCGCAGTCCACAAGAACCCAACATCCGAACTCCAAACGGCACAAGAAGTTTGGCACGAACAGAAAAGGTTCCCCTCCCATCTCTCTTCAGCAAAGACCACAGTCGAAGCCATGTTGCCAGGGGTACGCCAGAGCCGAGACAGCGCACAGGCTCGGCTCCTCATGGGGGTGATCCAGGAAAGGCTCACCAGATTCAACAAAGAGACTCTCGACAGGAAAGGTAGGAGATGCACTCGAGCTGAGCCATATCCCTAGGTGATGAACAAAACTCAGCAAGCACAGCAGAGAAGAGCTGACCGAGGAGTGGATCCGGCCGCCATACTTCAACCTGGAATGGCTCAAGGCGGAGAAACACTGGCCACTAATCAACCCTCGACCCTCCCTAGGTATGGTGGAAGACCACCTAAATCTTGTCTAGCGCCCGCAGAGCTTCCGCTCTGGAATTGTTAGCATGAGAGACCCTTGTCAGGCGATGATCAAGTGTTCCCTCAAAATATAAGATGCTGCTCATAGGGAAGGACCACACCATAGAGCAGCACATGGGAGCCAGGGTGTCGAACCCAGGACCGGGTAAAATGACCAGCCACAATCTTTCGAGGAGAGACAATCCACTCTCCACTGCTCTCCCAACTTGGGAAAGGCTGTGCAATATACTGCAGGATTGTCTGTATACAAGACCTTCAGCCATCTGGGATAAAACTGACCACACCATCCATGGCTGCAATAAAACATTTAATGCCCAAAACTTTGCCTTGCCAGCCATATTAGACAAACTATTGGAGAAGCGGGACCGATGTCTCAGTCGATCCAGAGAGTGGAGATGGCGAAGCATACCCAGCATCCATGTTATGTCTCTGGCCTTCATTTATCAGTGGCCCATGTTGTGGGCCATGTTATGGCGTGTGTTGTGGCCCATGTTGTGATTTGTGTTGTGGTCTGTGTTGTGGTTGTGTAGGTTATTCTGAAATATTGATTCCTTCACCAAGCTTGGACGAAATGAATGCAGAACTGAAAGAACCTGGAGCAAAGTGAAGAAAAGTACGAGTTTTAACCTCAGTAGCGACTCCAGCAGCAATGTTTACAAGGACCACAGAGACGAATTAACTATAGCAGACGAGGTTGACTGGCCACCTAACTAGCAGCGTCTAGGTGTGTGTAGACACGAGACTAACAACAGCTGTAATAACAGATGATATTGTCGGAAAGGTGTTCTGTGGTGGTGTAGGTGTGGGAAGTACTAGTAGACAGGTGGTGTAAGTTTATTTAAGTACAGGTACACATAAATACAGTTACTCAAATACGTACTACCATATGTCATAGTAACATATGTGTAAATTACCTAGGATAACCCCCGAAAAGTCAGGTTAGGTTAGGTTAGTTAAGGTTAGGTTAGGTTAGGTTAGGTCAGGTTAGGTTAGGTTAGATTAAGTTAGGTTAGGTCAGGTTAGGTTACGTTAAGTTAGGTTAGGTTAGGTCAGATTAGGTGTAATGGTGGTGGTGGTGTAGTAACATTGGTGATGGAGAGGACAGTAGGAGATTGATAGTGTCATGACTGACGAGGTAAAGTTTGTGTTTGAAATACAACACAACATTTTATTAATCAATGGTCGTGAGGACACATGTTGTGGCTACATCAAACACGTACATTGTGTAGATGTATCCGGGATAAGTTAATAATGTTCAAACAATGTGATATATTTACATGTGAAGGTGAGGGAGAGAGTGAGGGAGAGAGTGAGGGTGAGAGTAAGGGAGAGTGAGGGAGACAGTGAGAGAGAGGGAGACAGTGACGGAGAGAGTGAGTTAGACAGTGAGGGAGACAGTGAGGGTGAGAGTGAGGGAGACAGTGAGGGAGACAGTGAGGGTGAGAGTAAGGGAGAGAGTGAGGGAGACAGTGAGGGTGAGAGTAAGGGAGAGAGTGAGGGAGACAGTGAGGGTGAGAGTAAGGGAGAGAGTGAGGGAGACAGTGAGGGTGAGAGTAAGGGAGAGAGTGAGGGAGACAGTGAGAGAGAGGGAGACAGTGACGGAGAGAGTGAGGGTGAGAGTGAGGGAGACAGTGAGGGAGACAGTGAGGGTGAGAGTGAGGGAGAGAGTGAGGGAGAGAGTGAGGGAGAGAGTGAGTAGAGAGTAAGGGAGACAGTGAGAGAATGAGGGAGACAGTGAGGGAGAGAGTGAGGAAGAAAGTGAGGGAGAGAGTGAGGGAGACAGTGACTGGTGACTGTTATAAGGGGAGGCAACAGTACCCTGTGTGAGTGGCAGGTCCCCAGGGAAGGCGGTCCTCTGATGTTGTTTTAGTCTCCCCTCTCCCTTAGGAGAGGGGAAAAGAGGGTGGGGGAGAGGGAGGAAGTGTAGTAGGATGTGAAGGGGAGGGGGGGATGAAATGAGAAGAGTGAGTAGCAGAATGTGTCTGTGATGTGATCACACACACACACACACACACACACACACGGGGCCAGGAGCTGTGAATCGACCCCTGCAACTAGGTGAGTACACACACACACACACAGGTCTTCACAGAAGAAAACTGAACAATAGGATACCAATGGAAATAAGTCACTATGAGTTTTTTTGGGTTACCCTGAGTAATCTACACATACGCTGCTATATATGATAATTTAAGTAACTGTATTTATGTGTACCTGAATAAACTAAAGAAGGCACTGTAGTCAGAACAAAGCAGCAGATACTGATAATATCAACACAACGAAGGAAGTGGCAATGAGATTCCTACAAGAACTATAAGTAACAAGAACAATGGGACTAGGTAACATATTTTGATGGATGCTGGGTAACAGCCATGTTACCCAGTAGCAAAGATCTTCAACCCACAATCTTCACTTAGGACAGCGGTCGAAAAATTGGGAGAAAAAAAGCAAATGTGGTCCCCATTTATGAAAATGGGGACAGACAGGAGGCACTGAACTATATTGGTGAGTATTTCTAACATACATCCTGTCTAAAAGTTCTGGGGAGCATAGTAAGGAAAAAGGATATTAAAACACTGGGAGAGAAGGAGATTCTTTACAGAAAATCAGGATGGATTTAAGGATGAAAAAATCCTGTCTTATGAATTTGTCGAAGTTGATTCTCTGATTATTACGGATTCTGTGTCGTGACTCACGAAATCGTAATGCCACGATTGCAAACAAACCATACAACGGGCGGGGATAGAACACGCGATCAGAGAGACACAAAACTCCAGACCGACGCGCTAGCCACTGGGCCAGCTGGCTACAATAAGATTCCCCCAACATGCTTGTTGGAGAAGCCAGGTACAGATACTCTAAAATCAGAGCGAAAATGAATTAATATACAATTGTTATGTATTTTGTTACACAATGAATTACCCTTTAACAATAAAGTTGATAAGTTAGCCAAAGAAAGTACACTCTAGAAAAATATAGAATATAACTTTGGTATATCTGTGTCTAGCTTTATCAAAAATATTAGGAGATATAATAATGAAAATTAATGCTATAGAAAACTAGATAGAAGCCTGAGTAGATCTATTACCCACTCTGATGTAGTAGTCAGATTTAGGCTTGGTTACCAGTACTGACTGATGTTGTAGAAGCCTGGCTTAGGCTTGGTTACAAGTACTGACTGATGTTGTAGAAGCCTGGCTTAGGCTTGGTTACAAGTACTGACTGATGTTGTAGAAGCCTGGCTTAGGCTTGGTTACAAGTACTGACTGATGTTGTAGAAGCCTGGCTTAGGCTTGGTTACAAGTACTGACTGATGTTGTAGAAGCCTGGCTTAGGCTTGGTTGCAAGCATTGACTGATGTTGTCGTGGCCTGGCTTAGGCTTGGTTACAAGTGCTTCTGGCAGTTTGGTAGACACACAGATGATGATCAGACTGAATACAAAGCATGTGTCCCTCCTTATGGTCACTGTCCTGAACACTATATGCTTAATTGTCCACCTACTGAGGAATATATAGATAGAAGTATAATGACCAATGTGATATGTCAATGTATTTTATTAACGAAAATAATATACCAGACATATTAAGCAAGCATTCTAAATTTACTTGCATCAGATAAAACAATTGTAAATATATATCTTGATGTACTTCTGTTAATCCTTTTGGGATTAACAGAAAGCTTTTCATTTCCCCTGTACTCTTACGCTACCATCCTCAGGACGAGTGTGAAGCACAGAATAAACTAGTCGCTCTTCGGCAGCAATATTTACTGTGGAGTTGTAGGAAAGTCACAGAGATAAAGAAGGAAAAACAAAGTTGTGATGATTGCGTCTTCTTGGTCCTCAAGACAACAGTTGATACAGTGACATACCAGAGTTTATTCCAGAAATTAGAGGAATAGTCAGGGTTATAAGGGCGAGTGTTGCAGTGGGACAGGTAGTAGTACCTGAAAGCAGACATTAACAGTAATGGATGAGACATCAGAATGGGAGAGGCTAACGAGTGAGATGCCACAAGGATCACTACTAGGACCACTACTGTTCCTAATATATGTGAAATACTTATCAGAGAAGATAGAGTCCTATGTGTTTCAATTTGCAGGTGATGTAAAATAAATAAGAAGAATAAGAACAGGAGAGGACAGTGATGAACTTCAGGAAGAGTTCAAGAAACTAAAGATGTGGTCGAACAAGTAGCGTCAAGAGTTTAGTGTAAACAAATGCAAGGTCATGCAAGGTCATGCAAGGTCATGCAAGGTCAGAGGTGAGGACAGACCAGACACAGTACATTATGGGCAGAGAGAAGCTGCAATTATCAGAGTGTGGGAAGTTCCTCGGGCTGAGTACAACACAAAGCACACCACCGGAAATATACATTAACGTCAGTGGTATATGCAGAATTAACAAATATCAAAATAGCATTCAGGAACCTGAATAAAGTATTGCTCAGAACCTCATTTACGACAAATATTAGGCCAGTCATTGAGTATGAAGCCCCAGCATGGAGCCCACACCTGGTCTAGCAAGTGAAAAAACCCTTAAAGGTCCAAAGATGTGCAGCCAGACTAGTACCAGAACTGAGAGGAATCTGCTATAAGGAGACGTTGAAGGAAATTAACCTGACAACCTTCGTAGAGAGGAGGATAAGGGGAGACATGATTACTTCATACAAAATCTTAAGAAGAACTGATAGGGCAGATAGGGAGAGACTGAATTAAGAGGCACAGGATCACGGGGACACAGGTGGAAGCTGAAGACACAGATGAACCATAGGGATGTCAGGAAGTATTTGTTTAGCCACAGGGTGATTGTAAAATGCAGAGAATTTGATAAAGCAGCGATGAAGGCAAACTCAAGACACAGCTTTAAGGGTATGTATGATAGGGCCCAAGAGGCCGATCAAAGAGAATCCAGGGTCAAAATCTTGACCCCAGCAAACACAACTCTCTGAGCTGGTGGTGGTGATGGTGGTGATGGTGGTGATGGTGGTGGTGGTGGTGGTGGTGATGATTGTGGTTAAGTTTTCATTGCTGTTTTTAGTGCTAAAAGTGCTACTGCTATTGGCACTGGTGCTGTTACTGCTGCTCTTGTTGCTGTTGGTGCTTCTGCTGATGCTACTTGTGGTGGCACTGCTGGGTTAATGGTGACGGTAGGAGGGTGTTGGTGGTGTTGATAGTGGTGGTGTAGGTGGTAGTGGTGGTGTTAGCAGTACTGCTGCTGCTGTTTATGTTGCTGTCGTTGCCGCTTCTACGGCTGCTGCTTCTGCTAGCGCTGTTATCCTGTCTGTTGCCAAGGTAACGTAGACACATCTCCCAGGACACACACACCTGTGCACAAAGATGCACACGAAGGTGTAGTTTCGCACCTGTGCTGAACACCTGTCGGCTACACCATCCCCTCCCCCCTTACACACACACACAAAAGAGGACAAATGGTACATAAATTTCTAAGTGAGCTGTACACATCAACACCAACGCGACCTGACCAAGTGTCACCATGGATTCTACGAGAGGAAACAGAGGAACTCTGCGAACCACTAGCTAAGATCTACAACAGATATAGAGTCCCAATATTCAAGAAAAATCATTATCAGTGACATGAGTATATATATATGACAGATCGTGTCTCACAAACCTGTAGGAACTGTGTAATAATGTGACAGTAGTGAGACAGGTGAGAGAGGGATGGACTGCCTATTCTTGGACAACATGGAGTCACTTGACACAGTGCTTTACACGAGGCTGGGACAAAAACTTGAAGAGAAAGCTGGTACAACAGGGAATGAACCCCAGTGGAACAATGATTACTTTATGGGGGAGGAGACAAAAAGTGATTGTCCGAGATGTGTCAGTATGGGCAAGTGTGTCAAGTGGTGTTCCACAAGGATTAGTATCAGGACCATTACTGTTCTTGGTATGTGTGAACGACGTGTGAATGACGTGAATGACGTGTGAATGACGTGAATGACGTGTGAATGACGTGAATGACGTGTGAATGACATACCATAAGAGACAGTTGTATCACTGTTGGCAAATGTAAAATTGACGAAGAGAATAAACTCTCTTGAGAACAAGGAAAAGTTACAGATGAACCCAGAAGAACCTACCTGTCTGGACCTGGAAGAAACTACCTGTCTGGACCTGGAAGAAACTACCTGTCTGGACCTGGAAGAAACTACCTGTCTGGACCTGGAAGAAACTACCTGTCTGGACCTGGAAGAAACTACCTGTCTGGACCTGGAAGGAGCTACCTGTCAGGACCTGGAAGGAGCTACCTGTCAGGACCTGGAAGGAGCTACCTGTCAGGACCTGGAAGGAGCTACCTGTCAGGACCTGGAAGGAGCTACCTGTCAGGACCTGGAAGGAGCTACCTGTCAGGACCTGGAAGGAATAACCTGTCAGGACCTGGAAGGAGCTACCTGTCAGGACCTGGAAGGAGCTACCTGTCGGGACCTGGAAGGAGCTACCTGTCATGACCTGGAAGGAGTTACGTGGCTGGACCTGGAAGGAAGGAGCTACCTGTCAGGACCTGGAAGGAGCTACCTGTCAGGACCTGGAAGGAGCTACCTGTCGGGACCTGGAAGGAGCTACCTGTCATGACCTGGAAGGAGTTACGTGGCTGGACCTGGAAGGAGCTACCTGTCAGGACCTGGAAGGAGCTACCTGTCAGGACCTGGAAGGAGCTACCTGTCAGGACCTGGAAGGAGTTACATGGCTGGACCTGGAAGAAACTACCTGTCAGGACCTCACCTTCAACTCAACAAACTGGTGTTCACAGACACTAACATCGGAGTGTTCACTGAACACAAGGATGAACACATGTATGACTGGATGTTGTCTGGATGGACAATGTTATTCTCTTCCTGGGGTTGTTCTTGTTCTGAGAGAACACCAGGTGTGAGCACTCGCTCGCCAGGCGACTCACTAAATAATGGAACTTTATAGATAGACAGCTGTTAAATACGTAATGTTAGGATAAAATACTATGAGAACTTAGGTAAATCTTAGAGGCTCTTAGTTGACGGCTGTTTTAAAAGGGGGAGAAAGAGGAATGTGAGTTATGAGCACTGTGGGCGCTGTGGGCGCTGTGGGCGCTGTGGGCGCTGTGGGCGCTGTGGGCGCTGTGGGCGCTGTGGGCGCTGTGGGCGCTGTGGGCGCTGTGGGCGTTGTGGTCGCTGTGGGCGCTGTGGGCGCTGTCCTCTCGTGTTTCTGTCTGTGAGAAAGCAGACTTCCGGCTCGTCTAAGAGGCGGCATTCTGCTTGCAGTGTCAGAAACTAATGATCTGCTTGAATGCATAAATGTCACTTGTCAGCTGACTTTTACAGACCCTGGTACAGACCGGAGAACAGCGGCTTGCCAGCAATGATCATTGCTGTGACTTCCTGCAGCCTCTGTGCAAGCGCCAGGTTTCTATACATAGGTCTTCTCGTACTACCGGAAGGTTTGCTTATATAAGAAGCTAGCAAAGAGAAGAACTGACAGTCAGTGACCTGGCTAGGCTGACGCATGGCAACTACCTGAGTTGACCTTCAAGCGATTTGGATAGAGATCTGCGTTGTTGTGAGGGTCTATTTCTAATATTGCTTTGTATCATTCCCTCCTCCCGGCCATGTTAGTAAATATTTGCTTCTGTAATAGTGAGTGCCAGGTGTTAATAGTGAGTGCCAGGTGTTAATAGTGAGTGCCAGGTGTTAATTGTGAGTGCCAGGTGTTAATAGTGAGTGCCAGATGTTAATAGTGAGTGCCAGGTGTTAATAGTGAGTGCCAGGTGTTAATAGTGAGTGCCAGGTGTTAATAGTGAGTGCCAGGTGTTAATAGTGAGTGCCAGGTGTTAATAGTGAGTGCCAGGTGTTAATAGTGAGTGCCAGGTATTAATAGTGAGTGCTAGGTATTAACAGTGAGTACCAGGTATTAACAGTGAGTGCCAGGCATTAACAGTGAGAGTCAGGTATTAACAGTGAGTGCCAGGTACTAACAGTGAGTGCCAGGTATTAACAGTGTGTGCCAGGTATTAACAGTAAGTGCCAGGTATTAACAGTGAGTGCCTGGTATCAACAATGAGTGCCAGGTATTAACAGTGAGTGCCAGGTATTAACAGTGTGCCGGTATTAACAGTGGGTGGTAGGTATTAACAATGAGTGCCAGGTATTAATAATGAGTGCCAGGTATTAACAGTGAGTGCCAAGTACTAACAGTGAGTGCCAGGTATTAACAGTGAGTGCCAGGTATTAACAGTGAGTGCCAGGTATTAACAGTGAGTGCCAGGTACTAACAGTGAGTGCCAGGTACTAGCAGTGAGTGCCAGGTACTAACAGTGAGTGCCAGGTACTAACAGTGAGTGCCAGGTATTAACAGTGAGTGCCAGGTATTAACAGTGTGTGCCAGGTACTAACAGTGAGTGCCAGGTATTAACAATGAGTGCCAGGTACTAACAGTGAATGCCAGGTATTAACAGTGAGTGCCAGGTACTAACAGAGAGTGCCAGGTATTAACAGTGAGTGCCAGGTATTAGTAGTGTGTGCCAGATACTAACATTGAGTGCAAGGTATTAACAGTGAGTGCCAGGTACTAACAGTGAGTGCCAGGTACTAACAGTGAGTGCCAGGTACTAACAGTGTGTGGCAGGACACAAAACTAGAGAGAGAGTATGTTTCCTCCCCATTGTTGCCAGTAAACACCGGTAATCTTGACCACCCTTTTAAGTCACCTTTTCTACTGCCCCTCCATCATTGTTTTATCTTGTGTATTATCCCTACTCTACCCCAGTAATACATGATTAAATAACTTGGGAGTTCTTCCATGTATAGAGTAAACAGGTGCCACGCTGAGTGCACCTGTTTACTGCACCTGAGAGGGAGTGGTGCAGATGAATGGTTCAGAGAACCGACAAGTTGATATATTATTGAGAAAATGTTTCTCCACACAGTGGCTTCATCGGTCCAATACAAAGTAGAGTGGTGAAGATCAGAAGGAGTTTGAGGTAATCAGTCCATCAGCCTTGGTTGAGGGACTGATCACCTCTAACTCCATCTGATCTTCACCATTCTTCTTTGTATAGGACTGATGAAGCCACTGTGTGGCGAAACGTTTCCTCAATAATGATAAACAAGTGTTGCACATGTGACTAATTTATTAAAGTTTAAGTAATGTTGGTTAGTGAGGAGACACAGTAGAGGCAGCCAGTGTTGTGGTAGTAATGTTGGTTAGTGAGGAGACACAGTAGAGGCAGCCAGTGTTGTGGTAGTAATGTTGGTTAGTGAGGAGACACAGTAGAGACAGCCAGTGTTGTGGTCAGTAATGTTGGTTAGTGAGGAGACACAGTAGAGACAGCCAGTGTTGTGGTCAGTAATGTTGGTTAGTGAGGAGACACAGTAGAGGCAGCCAGTGTTGTGGTCAGTAATGTTGGTTAGTGAGGAGACACAGTAGAGGCAGCCAGTGTTGTGGTCAGTAATGTTGGTTAGTGTGGAGACACAGTAGAGGCAGCCAGCGTTGTGGTCAGTAATGTTGGTTAGTGAGGAGACACAGTAGAGGCAGCCAGTGTTGTGGTCAGTAATGTTGGTTAGTGAGGAGACACAGTAGAGGCAGCCAGTGTTGTGGTATTAATGTTGGTTAGTGAGGAGACACAGTAGAGGCAGCCAGTGTTGTGGTATTAATGTTGGTTAGTGAGGAGACACAGTAGAGGCAGCCAGTGTTGTGGTCAGTAATGTTGGTTAGTGAGGAGACACAGTAGAGGCAGCCAGTGTTGGGGTATTAATGTTGGTTAGTGAGGAGACACAGTAGAGACAACCAGTGTTGTGGTCAGTAATGTTGGTTAGTGAGGAGACACAGTAGAGACAGCCAGTGTTGTGGTAGTAATGTTGGTTAGTGAGGAGACACAGTAGAGGCAGCCAGTGTTGTGGTAGTAATGTTGGTTAGTGAGGAGACACAGTAGAGACAGCCAGTGTTGTGGTCAGTAATGTTGGTTAGTGAGGAGACACAGTAGAGACAGCCAGTGTTGTAGTAGTAATGTTAGTTAGTGAGGAGACACAGTAGAGACAGCCAGTGTTGTGGTAGTAATGTTGGTTAGTGAGGAGACACAGTAGAGGCAGCCAGTGTTGTGGTCAGTAATGTTGGTTAGTGAGGAGACACAGTAGAGACAGCCATTGTTGTGGTCAGTAATGTTGGTTAGTGAGGAGACACAGTAGAGACAGCCAGTGTTGTGGTCAGTAATGTTGATTAGTGAGGAGACACAGTAGAGACAGCCAGTGTTGTGGTCAGTAATGTTGGTTAGTGAGGAGACACAGTAGAGGCAGCCAGTGTTGTGGTAGTAATGTTGGTTAGTGAGGAGACACAGTAGAGACCGCCAGTGTTGTGGTAGTAATGTTGGTTAGTGAGGAGACACAGTAGAGGCAGCCAGTGTTGTGGTAGTAATATTGGTTAGTAAGGAGACACAGTAGAGACAGCCAGTGTTGTGGTCAGTAATGTTGGTTAGTGAGGAGACACAGTAGAGACAGCCAGTGTTGTGGTAGTAATATTGGTTAGTAAGGAGACACAGTAGAGGCAGCCAGTGTTGTGGTCAGTAATGTTGGTTAGTGAGGAGACACAGTAGAGACAGCCAGTGTTGTGATAGTAATATTGGTTAGTGAGGAGACACAGTAGAGGCAGCCAGTGTTGTGGTAGTAATATTGGTTAGTAAGGAGACACAGTAGAGGCAGCCAGTGTTGTGGTCAGTAATGTTGGTTAGTGAGGAGACACAGTAGAGACACCCAGTGTTGTGGTAGTAATATTGGTTAGTGAGGAGACACAGTAGAGGCAGCCAGTGTTGTGGTCAGTAATGTTGGTTAGTGAGGAGACACAGTAGAGACAGCCAGTGTTGTGGTAGTAATATTGGTTAGTGAGGAGACACAGTAGAGGCAGCCAGTGTTGTGGTAGTAATATTGGTTAGTAAGGAGACACAGTAGAGGCAGCCAGTGTTGTGGTCAGTAATGTTGGTTAGTGAGGAGACACAGTAGAGGCAGCCAGTGTTGTGGTAGTAATATTGGTTAGTGAGGAGACACAGTAGAGACAGCCAGTGTTGTGGTAGTAATATTGGTTAGTAAGGAGACACAGTAGAGGCAGCCAGTGTTGTGGTCAGTAATGTGTGACGTTAACTTAAACGTTGACAGTGTTTAACTGAGGGGAGTGGGTGACAGTAGTTGTTTCAGGTGTTCTATGAACACTGTCTCTCAGAGAACACTGTCTCTCAGAGAACACAGTCTCTCAGAGAACACTGTCTCTCAGACAACACTGTCTCTCAGAGAAAACTGTCTCTCAGAGAACACTGTCTCTCAGAGAACACACTCTCTCAGAGAACACTGTCTCTCAGACAACACTGTCTCTCAGAGAAAACTGTCTCTCAGAGAACACTGTCTCTCAGAGAACACTGTCTCTCAGAGAACACAGTCTCTCAGAGAACACTGTCTCTCAGAGAACACTGTCTCTCAGAGAACACTGTCTCTCAGAGAACACTGTCTTCAGAGAACACTGTCTGTCAGAGAACACTGTCTGTCAGAGAACACTGTCTCTCAGAGAACACTGTCTCTCAGAGAACACTGTCTCTCAGAGAACACTGTCTCTCAGAGAACACTGTCTCTCAGAGAACACTGTCTCTCAGAGAACACTGTCTCTCAGAGAACACTGTCTCTCAGAGAACACAGTCTCTCAGAGAACACTGTCTCTCAGAGAACACTGTCTCTCAGAGAACACTGTCTCTCAGAGAACACTGTCTCTCAGAGAACACTGTCTCTCAGAGAACACTGTCTCTCAGAGAACACTGTCTCTCAGAGGTGAAGACTGTACAGTGTCTCGCTAGTTTGAGAAAGTGTATATTGTGTGTTAAAAGCTGAAGCTTCTACTTAGAGCTATATAATAACTCAATGCCTATCTATTATTATTATTATTATTATTATTATTATTATTATTATTATTATTATTATCTTTCGTACACCGCTGAACAGATATCAATAGTTTGTGTACTCATCTATATGTGACTGTAGGAATCGAGCCAGAGCTCCTGGCCCCTCCTCTTTGCTGGTCGCTGCTAGGTTTACTCTTTCCTTGCGTGTGTGTTTGCGTGTGTGTTTGCGTGTGTGTTTGCGTGTGTGTGTGTGTGTGTGTGTGTGATAGATGAGTTTAGAAACAAACTAACAATCCACACATGGATTCACTATGGCTATGTTTACATGAATTATACAGTGTATTCACATCAAGGTGTATACCAGCCATACACTACGAGATATACTCAGCTAGGGTGTATACCAGCCATACACTACGAGATATACTCAAGCGTCTACTTGCCAGTCATACATCTGTCTACATTCAGAATCATCCAATACATGGTAGTCATTACATGGAGGATGGTAGTCATTACATGGAGGATGGTAGTCATTACATGGAGGAGGGGAGATATTAGAGAGCATCAGAGGGGAGAAACCTCCCTGGATGCTGTAATTATCTCCCCGGGATGATAAACGAGGCTGGGGTGAGGTATATGTGTCGTAGGGAGGGGAGAGGTGAGGGAGGGAATATAGGGAAGGGGTAGACGTAAGGAGAGGTGAGGGGAAAGGTACTCCCTTATAGACACTTGGTAGATAAAGGGGACCATACCCCTCACCTGGTATAACAGAGGGCCCTCTCCCCTCACCTGGTATAACAGAGGGCCCTCTCCCCTCACCTGGTATAACAGAGGGCCCTCCCCCCTCACCTGGTGAGACACAGGTCACCTCCCCCTCAACTGGTGAGACACAGGTCACCTCCACTCACCTGGTGAGACACAGGTCACCTCCACTCACCTGGTGAGACACAGGTCATTTCCCCTCATCTGGTAAGACACAGGTCACCGCCCTTCACCTGGTGATACACAGGTCACCGCCCTTCACCTGGTGATACACAGATCACCTTCACTCACCTGATAAGACACAGGTCATCTCCCCTCACCTGGTGAGACACAGGTCACCGCCCTTCACCTGGTGATACACAGATCACCTTCACTCACCTGATAAGACAAAGGTCACCTCCCCTTACCTGGTGAGACACAGGTCACCGCCCTTCACCTGGTGATACACAGATCACCTTCACTCACCTGATAAGACACAGGTCATCTCCCCTCACCTGGTAAGACACAGGTCATCTCCCCTCATCTGGTATAACACAGGGGCTCTCCCCTCACCTGGTGAAAGAGAGAAGTTCCCCTCACTTCAATGATTCCAGCATCTCTCAGCTAGAGTTTAAGACCCCTCGGGAAGAGAGGATCATCCAGGATCGTCGTGAGGGGAAGGGTTGAGGAAGGTTGAGGAAGGCCAAGGAGCGCCAAGGAGAAGAGAGGAGGAGGAAGAGGAGGAAAAGGAAGGAGGAGGAAAAGGGGGAAGAGGAGATGGAAGAGGAGAAGGAAGAAGAGAAGAGAATGTGGTGTATTGTTACCAAGATATGACTCCTGCCCAGGATGTGGCTCTTCCTGTCTCCTCCTGCCCAGGATGTGGCTCTTCCTGTCTCCTCCTGCCCAGGATGTGGCTCTTCCTGTCTCCTCCTGCCCAGGATGTGGCTCTTCCTGCCTCCTCCTGCCCAGGATGTGGCTCTTCCTGTCTCCTCCTGCCCAGGATGTGGCTCTTCCTGTCTCCTCCTGCCCAGGATGTGGCTCTTCCTGTCTCCTCCTGCCCAGGATGTGGCTCTTCCTGTCTCCTCCTGCCCAGGATGTGGCTCTTCCTGTCTCCCTCCCTGCCCAGGATGTGGCTCTTCCTGTCTCCTCCTGCCCAGGATGTGGCTCTTCCTGTCTCCTCTGCCCAGGAGTGGCTCTTCCTGTCTCCTGCCCAGGATGTGGCTCTTCCTGTCTCCTCCTGCCCAGGATGTGGCTCTTCCTGTCTCCTCCTGCCCAGGATGTGGCTCTTCCTGTCTCCTCCTGCCCAGGATGTGGCTCTTCCTGTCTCCTCCTGCCCAGGATGTGGCTCTTCCTGTCTCCTCCTGCCCAGGATGTGGCTCTTCCTGTCTCCTCCTGCCCAGGATGTGGCTCTTCCTGTCTCCTCCTGCCCAGGATGTGGCTCTTCCTGTCTCCTCGCCCAGGATGTGGCTCTTCCTGTCTCCTCCTGCCCAGGATGTGGCTCTTCCTGTCTCCTGCCCAGGATGTGGCTCTTCCTGTCTCCTCCTGCCCAGGATGTGGCTCTTCCTGTCTCCTCCTGCCCAGGATGTGGCTCTTCCTGTCTCCTCCTGCCCAGGATGTGGCTCTTCCTGTCTCCTCCTGCCCAGGATGTGGCTCTTCCTGTCTCCTCCTGCCCAGGATGTGGCTCTTCCTGTCTCCTCCTGCCCAGGTGTGGCTCTTCCTGTCTCCTCCTGCCCAGGTGTGCTCTTCCTGTCTCCTCCTGCCCAGGATGTGGCTCTTCCTGTCTCCTCCTGCCCAGGATGTGGCTCTTCCTGTCTCCTCCTGCCCAGGATGTGGCTCTTCCTGTCTCCTCCTGCCCAGGATGTGGCTCTTCCTGTCTCCTCCTGCCCAGGATGTGGCTCTTCCTGTCTCCTCCTGCCCAGGATGTGGCTCTTCCTGTCTCCTCCTGCCCAGGATGTGGCTCTTCCTGTCTCCTCCTGCCCAGGATGTGGCTCTTCCTGTCTCCTCCTGCCCAGGATGTGGCTCTTCCTGTCTCCTCCTGCCCAGGATGTGGCTCTTCCTGTCTCCTCCTGCCCAGGATGTGGCTCTTCCTGTCTCCTCCTGCCCAGGATGTGGCTCTTCCTGTCTCCTCCTGCCCAGGATGTGGCTCTTCCTGTCTCCTCCTGCCCAGGATGTGGCTCTTCCTGTCTCCTCCTGCCCAGGATGTGGCTCTTCCTGTCTCCTCCTGCCCAGGATGTGGCTCTTCCTGTCTCCTCCTGCCCAGGATGTGGCTCTTCCTGTTCCTCCTGCCCAGGATGTGGCTCTTCCTGTCTCCTCCTGCCCAGGATGTGGCTCTTCCTGTCTCCTCCTGCCCAGGATGTGGCTCTTCCTGTCTCCTCCTGCCCAGGATGTGGCTCTTCCTGTCTCCTCCTGCCCAGGATGTGGCTCTTCCTGTCTCCTCCTGCCCAGGATGTGGCTCTTCCTGTCTCCTCCTGCCCAGGATGTGGCTCTTCCTGTCTCCTCCTGCCCAGGATGTGGCTCTTCCTGTCTCCTCCTGCCCAGGATGTGGCTCTTCCTGTCTCCTCCTGCCCAGGATGTGGCTCTTCCTGTCTCCTCCTGCCCAGGATGTGGCTCTTCCTGTCTCCTCCTGCCCAGGATGTGGCTCTTCCTGTCTCCTCCTGCCCAGGATGTGGCTCTTCCTGTCTCCTCCTGCCCAGGATGTGGCTCTTCCTGTCTCCTCCTGCCCAGGATGTGGCTCTTCCTGTCTCCTCCTGCCCAGGATGTGGCTCTTCCTGTCTCCTCCTGCCCAGGATGTGGCTCTTCCTGTCTCCTCCTGCCCAGGATGTGGCTCTTCCTGTCTCCTCCTGCCCAGGATGTGGCTCTTCCTGTCTCCTCCTGCCCAGGATGTGGCTCTTCCTGTCTCCTCCTGCCCAGGATGTGGCTCTTCCTGTCTCCTCCTGCCCAGGATGTGGCTCTTCCTGTCTCCTCCTGCCCAGGATGTGGCTCTTCCTGCCTCCTCCTGCCCAGGATGTGGCTCTTCCTGTCTCCTCCTGCCCAGGATGTGGCTCTTCCTGTCTCCTCCTACCCAGGGTGTGGCTCTTCTTGGCCAGTGTGTAGCTCCTCCTGTCCAGGAGGTGGCTCCTGTTTAAGATGTTTCCGCCCTGTCCAGTATGTGGCTCTTCCTGTCCAGGATGTGGCTCCTCTTACCCGGGATGTGGCTCCTACTCGAGATGTGGCTCCTACCCGGGATGTGGCTCCTCCTACTCGAGATGTGGCTCCTCCTACTCGAGATGTGGCTCCTCCTACCCGGGATGTGGTTCCTTTTACCCAGTAGCACTGTAGTGCTACATTACATAGGTAGCAAAGGTAGTGAGACACAGGTATGTGTCTCCCATCACATACCAGCCAGGGGTAAACCGCTGGTTCCTACCCTGGCTGGCATGTAGAACCCTGTTTACCCTGGCTGGTAGTGTAAACCGCTGGTTTACCCTGGCTGGTATGTGTAAACCGCTGGTTTACCCCTGGCTGGTATGTGTAAACCGCTGGTTTACCCTGGCTGGTATGTGTAAACCGCTGGTTTACCCTGGCTGGTATGTGTAAACCGCTGGTTTACCCCTGGCTGGTATGTGTAAACCGCTGGTTTACCCCTGGCTGGTATGTGTAAACCGCTGGTTTACCCCTGGCTGGTATGTGTAAACCGCTGGTTTACCCCTGGCTGGGTTTTCTACACCATTTATAAAAAACAGCATCGTATCCTGATGTCTTAGAGGGAAGATAAGAGACTCGATTCTTTGCGCCTCAGTTCTGGAACCACAAGTGAACTATTTCAGTGCAGGATGAAGCTTGTGTACGTCAGTCTTCCTCTCTACGTCAGTCTTCCTCTCTACGTCAGTCTTCCTCTCTACGTCAGCCTTCCTCTCTACGTCAAGCCTTCCTCTCTACGTCAGCCTTCCTCTCTACGTCAGTCTTCCTCTCTACGTCAGTCTTCCTCTCTACGTCAGTCTTCCTCTCTACGTCAGTCTTCCTCTCTACGTCAGTCTTCCTCTCTACGTCAGTCTTCCTCTCTACGTCAGTCTTCCTCTCTACGTCAGTCTTCCTCTCTACGTCAGCCTTCCTCTCTACGTCAGTCTTCCTCTCTACGTCAGTCTTCTTCTCTACGTCAGTCTTCTTCTCTACGTCAGTCTTCTTCTCTACGTCAGTCTTCCTTTCTACGTCAGTCTTCTTCTCTACGTCAGTCTTCTTCTCTACGTCAGTCTTCTCTACGTCAGTCTTCTTCTCTACGTCAGTCTTCCTCTCTACGTCAGTCTTCCTCTCTACGTCAGTCTTCCTCTCTACGTCACGCCTTCCTCTCTACGTCAGTCTTCCTCTCTACGTCACGCCTTCCTGTCTACGTCAAGACTTCCTGTCTACGGTAGCTTTCCTGCCTAAGTTGGTCTTCCTGTCTACGTCATCGTCGCACACGATCACTGTGGTCGTAGCTGCTGTTGACAAGAATTACTGTTAATGGGGTTAACTAGTTATTTCTAAATGTGTTTTCCCTCATTTCAGTAACTAGAGGTGAGCGTACCTGCGTTCAGGTGGTGAGCCTTCCCTCCCTAACCACCTCATTAGGTACTAATCATGTACTCTCTTACTCCACCTAACGCAGAGTTGCAACTCCCTTGACAGGACGAATACAACTGTGTCTTGACATGACTTTTCTATAGTTTTTTTGTATCGTTCGAGGTGTATTTATGTACCCGTGGAGACGATACAGAAGTCTTGAAAGGCGCTGACCATTGTTGATGGATCTGTTTGGCTGTAGGGAAGCGGGCCACGAACAGCACCAACAGCCTGCTTGACCGGGCTAACACTAGACGAGTAGAAAGACTCCCGGAACTCATCAAAGGTATATCAAAGGTACTGGTTTGTGCACCGCACCCGAGGCGTAAGCCACCGTCAGCTCAAAGACATCAGCCGACGGAAAAAGTAGACACAAATACAGTATAATGTCAGCCTTTATTGTCTACGTTTCAGGTGTGATAATGTTGGTAGAATTACCCACAATATGTCAGGTAAAAGGTCACAAGTGCAACTAATGCGACGTTTTTATTGTGGCGACGTTTCGCCCATACAAACAATACAATCATCGTGTTGTTCGTAACGACTTGACAAAGCTCCCGGAGAGCGAAACGTTGCCACAATAAAAATGTCGCATTAGCTGAACCTATGTCCTTTTAATTATCCAGGAGCGAGTGAAAACCATTAATACTCTTAACCAGTACTTTTCCCCTGCTAGGTTAGGAAACAGGACATGTGTTTCCTGACGCGGGTCTTAGGTGACCCGCAGCTGCAACTTTTGGCCACTGACGTCCCGGGGATGTCTGGGGACGCCTGGGACACAGAAGACACTGGTCTGGCAACATGTTCTTGCAAGAGTGTCAACATTCTGCAACAGTTGATAACATCCTTATAATTACAGTGCGTAACTTGACCATTGTTATGTAGTTAAGATAACTTGAGTGCAGGTTATCACTCGTTGTGATGACTTGAGTGCAAGTTATCACTCGTTGTGATGACTTGAGTGCAAGTTATCACTCGCTGTGATAACTTGAGTGCAGGTTATCACTCGCTGTGATGACTTGAGTGCAAGTTATCACTCGTTGTGATAACTTGAGTGCAAGTTATCACTCGCTGTGATAACTTGAGTGCAGGTTATCACTCGTTGTGATGACTTGAGTGCAAGTTATCACTCGTTGTGATGACTTGAGTGCAAGTTATCACTCGCTGTGATAACTTGAGTGCAGGTTATCACTCGCTGTGATGACTTGAGTGCAAGTTATCACTCGTTGTGATAACTTGAGTCAGTTATCCTCGCTGTGATAACTGAGTGCAGGTTATCACTCGTTGTGATGACTTGAGTGCAAGTTATCACTCGTTGTGATAACTTGAGTGCAAGTTATCACTCGCTGTGATAACTTGAGTGCAGGTTATCACTCGCTGTGATGACTTGAGTGCAAGTTATCACTCGTTGTGATAACTTGAGTGCAGGTTATCACTCGCTGTGATAACTTGAGTGCAGGTTATCACTCGCTGTGATGACTTGAGTGCAAGTTATCACTCGTTGTGATAACTTGAGTGCAGGTTATCACTCGCTGTGATAACGAGTGCAGGTTATCACTCGCTGTGATGACTTGAGTGCAGTTATCACTCGTTGTGATAACTGAGTGCAGGTTATCACTCGCTGTGATAACTTGAGTGCAGGTTATCACTCGCTGTGATGACTTGAGTGCAAGTTATCACTCGTTGTGATAACTTGAGTGCAGGTTATCACTCGCTGTGATAACTTGAGTGCAGGTTATCACTCGCTGTGACCACTTACCACTTGTTATTTATAATAATAATATCTTTATTTACTACAAGTTCATGTACTTGGTATACAGGCCTAGCTGACATCACTGACATACTACTATATAGAAAGTCCCTTGTTATGCTGAGCATTTCGGGCAAATTAGGTCAATTTTGTCCCAGGATGCGACCCACACCAGTCGACTAACACCCAGGTACCCATTTTACTGATGAGGAACAGGCCACCAGAGCCCACCAGAGCACTTCAAAACACCGTCAAGGAAGTTGTTATCTTCAGAGAACTTCAAATTTCTCTCTCACTTCTTGCTCATTCAGTCTTATAAATTCGTTAAGGGTTAAAGATGGGGTGAGGGAAGGGAGGCAGGATATGGGAGGGGAAGAGGGGAGTCAGGCAGTGAGGGGAGAAGCCAGGAAACAGAGTGGTTGTTGTTGGGGGGGCAAGAAGGGGTGCAGGAAGTGGGAAAGGTAATAGAGTGAGGAGAGAGAGAGAGAGAGAGAGAGAGAGAGAGAGAGAGAGAGAGAGAGAGAGAGAGAGAGAGAGAGAGACACACACACACACACACAGACAGACAGAGAGACAGACAGAGGTAGGTGGTAGAGGGAAGGATCCCACTAGGTCTCCTACAGTGGGTTGAGTTACACCTACATTTCCCCCAGCATGTGTGTTCACCTAGCTGTGTTGCATGGGGAGGGGGGGGGTCGAATCACAGCTCCTCTTACGTTCGTGTGACGGTATCATCAGAGTTCCATGGTGGTGCTGGATACTCTGTGACACCCTTTATGACTCTTCCTTACACGTAACACGTTCGTTGTCGTGCCTACCTCCAGCCCCTTCCATGTCTGAGGTTTTGTATCAAATGTCTACCCCCTCCCTTCCGTATTCCGTATCTGGTCTTCTTCTCCGTTTTCCCCTGTGACACCCGTGACTGGCGTCGAGAGTGCTAGTCCCACAGGCCAGCCTCGAGTCAGGCTCTTCTGGTGCTTGCCTGGTCATCCAGGCTGTTGCTGCCGGCTACGAGGGAATCTTGCAGCTTCCCCAAGTCATCCTTTATCATTAGCATGTCTTCTCGTCTCTTTATTCATCGTGTTATCTTCACATCGTTCGTTATAATGGATTCACTGAGGCTATCGCTCAGTCAGAGTATTTATGGTGGTGACGAACAGAAACGGTCCTTGAACTGACCCTTGAGTGATCCTTGAGGGATACCAATTGAAAGTGATCCTTGAGGGATACTACCTGATGTGTTCCTTGAGGGATACCAATTGAAAGTGATCCTTGAGGGATACCACTTGAAGTGATCCTTGAAGGATACCACTTGAAGTGATCCTTGAGGGATAGCACTTGAAGTGATCCATCAGGTATACCACTTGAAGTGATCCATCAGGAATGTCACTTGAAGGGATCCTTGAGGGATACCACTTGAAGTTATCCTTGAGGGATACCACTTGCAGTGATCTTTGAGGGATACCACTTGAAGTGATCTTTGAGGGATACCACTTGAAGTGATCCTTGAGGGATACCACTGGTTAGACTGGTCCAGGTGTAAAGAAGACACATGTGTAATATATATTTATGAAACATTTCGCTCATCAGGAAACGTCTTTCATTAAATTTCAATTGTGGAGAGAAGTTCAGATGTGGTAAAGCCAGGTGTAGTATGATGTGTGAGGTGCAGTATGATGTGTGAGGTGCAGTATGATGTGTGAGGTGCAGTATGATGTGTGAGGTGCAGTATGATGTGTGAGGTGCAGTATGATGTGTGAGGTGCAGTATGATGTGTGAGGTGTAGTATGATGTGTGAGGTGCAGTATGATGTGTGAGGTGCAGTATGATGTGTGAGGTGTAGTATGATGTGTGAGGTGCAGTATGACGTGTGAGGTGTAGTATGATGTGTGAGGTGCAGTATGATGTGTGAGGTGCTGTATGATGTGTGAGTGCAGTATGACGTGTGAGTGCAGTATGATTAGTGTTGAGGTGCTTAGGACAGTGTGTGTCAGATTACTACCTGAACACAGTATTGTTCAGTGTTGACGGTGCCCTTCAGGACAGGAGACCTGTCCCTGCTGGAACACATATGGAGATCATTTACGGCCCCGCATAGTGCCGGTAAAGCTTTCAGCTTACTGGGAAGAACTCCAAGTCCTGAGAGAGAGAGAGAGAGAGAGAGAGAGAAGAGAGAGAGAGAGAGAGATGCTTGAGGGTCTGGTCCAAAGTCTGCACACTGCCATAACAACATACTGGATTGAGAGATATGGGAGAGAATTTGGGGAATAAATCCAGTGGAGGATCGCTGTGGGCACTATAAGAGAACATTGTATCAACATCCCTGGTCCCAGACTGTTTAACTCGCTACCAGAAGATACCAGAAACACTGCCGGGACAAGTGTAGACGTCTTCAAGAGGAATTTGGACATGTACCTCCAGCAAGTGCCAGATGAACCAGGTTGTGATGGACGTGTGGGTCATCTGGCCACCAGCAGTAACAGCCTGGATGACCAGGCTGTTGCTTCGTGAGTAGGAAAGCTCTTGAAAGCCTTCAAAGGTATATCATGGGTATATCGAAGGATGTGACTAATGGTTTAAAACCGACAAGTTGAAGATTGAGACACTTATGCAACATATGGGAATATTTATTGAAGAAATGTTTCTCCACACAGTGGCTTCATCAGTCCAATACAAAGCAGAGAGGGGTATGTCAGGTATATCATGGGTATATCAGGTATATCAGGGGTATATCAGAGACCATGGCAACAGCGACCGGCTCCTCCACCTCTCCAGCAGTGATGGAGGTCAGGGTGAAGGACACCAAGACAAGTCTCCACCATCCCTGGCATTTCCGCCAACACCACCACCACTACCACCACCACCACCAACAACAACAACAACAACACCCCAACACCACTTCCGGACCACCCACATCCCACGCTACTACCACTATCACCACCATAACATAAGTGTCCTATTACTAACACCCACCACTATCACCACCAGCACTGCTCCTACCACTATAACCACCACTACCACCACCACCAATGCTCCAAACAGTACCATGCATCATTACCATGACCACCAATCACCATCATTACCACCACTACAACTACAACTACCACCACCACCACCATCACCACTACCACCATTACTACCACTACCACCACCACCACTACAACTACTACCACAATCATTCGCAAAACACTGATTCCTTTCAGCTGATTACCTTCAAGTAATGGAATCCTGAAACACAGCTGCTACGAGATTAGCAATCATAACTTACAGAAAGAATCCAACTCCATAAACACTGCTTCTCAATGGTTCAGCTTGCATTAAGGGAATTAAACCCCATTGTTGGGGAGTTTAAACGTGTTGCTGGCATAGTTAAGGTGTTGCTGGCATAGTTAAGGTGTTGCTGGCATAGTTAAGGTGTTGCTGGCATAGTTAAGGTGTTGCTGGCGTTGTTAAGGTGTTGCTGGCATAGTTAAGGTGTTGCTGGCATAGTTAAGGTGTTGCTGGCATAGTTAAGGTGTTGCTGGCGTTGTTAAGGTGTTGCTGGCATAGTTAAGGTGTTGCTGGCATAGTTAAGGTGTTGCTGGCGTTGTTAAGGTGTTGCTGGCATAGTTAAGGTGTTGCTGGCGTTGTTAAAGTGTTGTTGGCGTTGTTAAGGTGTTTCTGGCGTTGTTAAGGTGTTACTGGGGTGGTAGACAGGGTGTGGGGATAGTAGATATTGTGTGGTGGTGGTTGACAGCGAATGGGGGTGGTAGACATCGTGTGGGGGTGGTAGACAACGAGTGGGGGTGGTAGACAGGGTGTAGGGGTAGTAGATAGCGTTTTGGGATGGAAGATTTCATGTAGGTGTGATAGACAGCGAGTGGGGTGGAAGACAGCATGTGGGGTGGTAGACAGCGGTTGGGGTGGTAGACAGCATGTGGGGTGGTAGACAGCGTGTTGGGGTGGTAGACAGCATGTGGGGGTGGTAGACAGCGTGTTGGGGTGGTAGATAACGTGTGGGGGTGGTAGACAGCGTGAGGGGATGGTAGACAACGGTGGGGGTGCTAGACAGCGTGTGGAGGTGGTAGACAGCGTGTGGGGGTGGTAGACAGCATGTGGGAGTGGTAGACTGTGTGGGGATGGTAGACAACATGTGGGGTTTATAGGTAGCATGTGGGGGGTGGTAGACAGCATGTAGGGATGGTAGACAACGGGTGGGGGTGCTAGACAGCATGTGGGGTGCTAGACACCATGTGGGGTGGTAGACAGCATGTGAGAGTGGTAGACTGTGTGGGGGTGGTAGACAGCATGTGGGGGTACTAGACACAAGTGTGTGGTGGGGGTGCTAACATGCCATTACAGAACACCTGTAATTGTCTGGTAGAGGCACAGAACAAAGGTTCTAATGGTTCACAAAGGTTCGACACAGCTGTCTCATCGCTGTGAGAAGCAACACGTGAGTGTTACAACACAGGTGTTGTCTGCACGCTTGTTGTAGTGGTGGTAGCAGGTGTTGTAGTGGTGGTAGCAGGTGTTGTAGTGGTCGTACTATATATTGTAGTGGTGGTATCAGATGTTGTAGTGGTGGTAGCAGGTGCTGCAGTGGTGGTAGCAGGTGTTGCAGTGGTGGTAGCAGGTGTTGCAGTGGTGGTAGAAGGTGTTGTAGTGGTGGTAGCAGGTGTTGTAGTGGTGGTAGGTGTTGCAGTGGTGGTAGCAGGTGTTGTAGTGGTCGTACTATATGTTGTAGTGGTGGTATCAGGTGTTGCATTGGTGGTAGGTGTTGTAGTGGTGGTAGCAGGTGTTGTAGTGGTCGTACTATATATTGTAGTGGTGGTATCAGATGTTGTAGTGGTGGTAGCAGGTGCTGCAGTGGTGGTAGGTGTTGCAGTGGTGGTAGCAGGTGTTGCAGTGGTGGTAGCAGGTGTTGTAGTGGTGGTAGCAGGTGTTGTAGTGGTGGTAGGTGTTGCAGTGGTGGTAGCAGGTGTTGTAGTGGTGGTAGCAGGTATTGTAGTGGTGGTAGGTGTTGCAGTGGTCGTACTATATGTTGCAGTGGTCGTACTATATGTTGCAGTGGTCGTAGCAGGTGTTGCAGTGGTCGTAGCAGGTGTTGCAGTGGTCATACTATATGTTGTAGTGGTGGTAGCAGGTGTTATAGTAGTGGTAGCAGGTGTTGTAGTAGTGGTAGCAGGTGTTGCCCTAATGGTTGTTGGACTGGTGGTAACAAGTGTTTATCATAATAATTATATTATAATTATTATTATTAGTGTCTATTATTCTTAATTTATGTATGAGGAAGCGCTAAACCCTTAAGGACCACGCATTGATTGGACACCGGGAGTGGTGGTGAGGTAATCAGGTTGGATCAGAGGTGAAAGTGGCTCTAATTCCTTGGCCCAAGAGCCTTTCATTGGTGTCATGGGTGGCAGATTTGTGAAGGAAATGCTCGCGTAGGCCACCCACCTTCCTGAGGGAAATACCAGGGTGGGCGGAGTGGGCGGGGTGGGTGGATGTTGTAGGCGTGGTGGGCGGAGTGGGCGTTGTGGGTGGAGATCTTATCTGATTGACTAAGAAATAATTTTTGGGGGGAAACCCTGACAAAGGCTGTGAGGAGCTATGATCGGTGTGTAGATGATACTAGTATCGACTGTGTTGAACATATGGGGGGGGGGAGATGTTGGTATTAAAAAGAGAACGTTTTGACCCTTTGACAATGTTCAAAGGACCGAAGCGTCTTCAGTTGAAGTTGTCATAAGGGAATACTTTGGCGTTCGTGTACGTCAAGTATCAGTCAGTCACGTTCATGTACGTCAAGTAGCAGTCAGTCACGTTCATGTACGTCAAGTAGCAGTCAGTCACGTTCATGTACGTCAAGTAGCAGTCAGTCACGTTCATGTACGTCAAGTAGCAGTCAGTCACGTTCATGTACATAAAGTATCAGTCAGTCACCTTCATGTACGTCGAGGCAGCTGGACCGACCAACCAGGTCACACTTGAAGGAGCGACCAGTGACAGGTCACACTTGAAGGAGCGACCAGTGACAGGTCACCATTCCCTGACGTCCTCACCCACACAGTAGGTAACAAAGTCAACCTGAAGAACGTAAAGGGTCTTGCCAACCTCCACTCCAGTCAAGTTACTGACAATAAACATCATTATTGTTCTGACGAAAACATTTGGGAAACTTTATCGAGGAATAAACATTCCCAAATGTTACACAGGTTTCTGATTCTTCAACCTGCCAGACACATCAACATCTTGGGATCGTGACACAGGGATTTCCTCAACGCTTGTGTGACCTACAAACATGTTTTGCTTCCACCAGTGGATTTGTACAATGGTGACTCCGCCTCCTCCTGCTTCTGCTCATCTGACTTCAGTATATAAGCCACTTCTCAGCATAATTAATATTTAATGGTTATAATAATACTATTACAACCTCAGGTTCTCAAGGCCTGTTATCCTGAGTGTAAAAGGGAGCTTAGAGCAAAGAAATACCATAGAAAAACTTTGAATTGTATTTTCCTTCACCAAATATATGTATATATATATATCTTTATACAACTATGTACACTATATACAATAGAGTGGTATTAGTGCACGCCACGGTAGTCAAGGCAAAACAACAGCCATGAGACAGAGACAACCGTACAACAACCAGCGCAGAGTGGGAATGACAATGGTAAACATGTGAGTGGAATCCACGTCACCTTTACCATTGCCAGATCCACATTATGATTGGCTGAACCAAGTTGCTGATCTGGTGATGGGGCCCCGATCACCAAACCCTTAACAAGATGGTTCGCTGGTTGGTGAGGCAGCCTATATGGGTGTGTTTATCATGCTCCTAATAAGGTGACGTACTCTTTGCATGCAACAAATACCTATAATTTTTAAAGGGGTGGACCGGTAAGCCAGCGGAAGGCCTCGGTCAGATGAACAAAAACTCCAGGTTGCGGGTCATGTCATGACTAAGACCCGGGTCAGGAAACACTTGTCCAGTTTCCTGACGAACCTACCTAACCATATGCTGTACATTTATCAAGAGTGATGGAGTAAACACATCGTTCCAGCCTGAGCGACTGATTACCTCAAACTCCTCATCTTCCACTGTTATTCTCTGTATTGGACGGTAGAAGCCACTGGCTAACTTGGCAAGTGTCTCATTAAGGGGCACGTCAGCTGCCATGTTTTCTAATAATATGTTATTTTCCCCTATAATCTACCTTGTCCATAATTACTATCACATTTGCTTCGTCTGTTTTCGTAAGGTGAAGTCCAGGATCTTTCCTTAATTCATGGTATAACTTAACAAATATTTGAGGACAATTGTTGTTGTAGAGGTTCGAGCAGGGAAACTCACGCACCTCTTAAACAGCATCACCGGATGTTTTCTGACAGCAAACAGGCTCTGCACCAGCACCTAGTTGCTTGAGGTAGGAGCGTGCAAACACACGCCAAGCCCTCACCGAGTTGCAATTGTCTTCCTTTCCCATCAAAGACAATAAACGAGAAGTTTTAGTCACCTCTCCACTCATTAGCAGCACTTTAAACAAAGTTATGGTCAGACAGAAGGGGGATCCGACAGAAGGGGGATCCGACAGAAGGGGGATCCGACAGAAGGGGGATCCGACAGAAGGGGGATCCGACAGAAGGGGGATCCGACAGAAGGGGGATCCGACAGAAGGGGGATCCGACAGAAGGGGGATCCGACAGAAGGGGGATCCGACAGAAGGGGGATCCGACAGAAGGGGGATCCGACAGAAAGGGTATCCGACAGAAAGGGATCGACAAAAAGGGTTCGACAGAAAGGGTTCGACAGAAAGTGATCGACAGAAGAGGATCGACAGAAAGGGTTCGGCAGAAAGTGATCGACAGAAGAGGATCGACAGAAAGGGTTCGACAGAAAGTGATCGACAGAAGAGGATCCATGTGGGTTACTATTGAGTATACCTAGATGTTGCACATGAATCTAATTCTTCATCCTCTCGGTACTGTACTATATCCAAAGTTACTGTCCTTATCAACAGCCAGGTTGGCACTGCACATGCCCCCCTGAGCACTCGTTATCGTGACCAGCACCTCCAAGACAAGACCTGGCCAGGTTCACAGTGGAGAACCTTGAACCAGTCACTGCAGGGGTTCACACAATCCCCAGTGGAGGCTGTGACAAGTTAGAATGACCCACAACACATAATATTATACATGCAAGTAACGTGACATATTGTGGCAACGTTTCGCTCTCCAGGAACTTTACCAAGACGTTAGAAGGCTCCTGGAGAGCGAAACGTTGCCAGAATGAAACTAATTGCACATGTGTGCTTTTACCTACCAAGTTACACGTCGGTGAAACAGTAAGACGCACAGGAACACGTCAGAACGAACGCGTCAACGCACGCCGGAACCAAAACTGGAATAGCGCATGCGTACGACACCACCGCAACTCCGCCCACCATTTAGTGAAATTCGGCGATGCTCGCTTAGCGATAAGTGAACGAAACAGTCGTTAGTGTCCTTGTTAGTGTTGTCTTTAGTTTCCTTGTTAGGGTTTTAATTAGTGTTTTTGTTAGTTTTCTTTTTAGTATTCTTGTTAGTGTCCTTATTAGTTTTTTTTTTCAGTGTTCTTGTTAGTGTTTTTTTTAATATTCTTGTTAGTGTTCTTGTTAGTGTTCTTGTTAGTGTTCTTGTTAGTGTCCTTGTTAGTGTTCTTGTCTAGTCACTTGACCTTTCGCATAACATTGCATCGGTCGGTCCTTTGACCTCTGACCCTTTATATAGAGCTCAGTTGCACATGTCAGGTGCATATTGCTGTGTATGTGTACTCACCTAGTTATGGTTGTAGGGGTCGAGTCACAGCTCTCTGTGTGTGTATGTGTACTCACCTAGTTATGGTTGTAGGGGTCGAGTCACAGCTCTCTGTGTGTACTCACTGTTACAAAATGGATATCTCCAGAGAATACTAGAAGGTCAATTTATTGACCTCCCTCTAGTACCTAGCATGTTTCTGAATTTGTAACAGTGTGTCAGAGAATATCCTAGTCCAGTTATCCTCTAAAATTAAGAGATTTTAGAATAGCGCTTTGGGATTGCAACTGGTTGTATATAAACTATACTAAATAATAGTTTGTATCTTTAATAACACACGTGATCAGGAGGTAATAATTACAGTTAATATATTTTGGTATAATTAAGGAGATATGCTCCTACACAACTCTTGGAGTATAACCTGGTATACTTATATATCACAGTTATCTTGCATATATATATATATATATATATATATATATATATATATATATATATATATGTGTGTGTGTGTGTGTGTGTGTGTGTGTGTGTGTGTGTGTGCTCAGTATGTCTCAGTAAGACTCAACTTGACATAGGCTGTGACAGACAACAAGTCCATAACATATCAAGGCAGTCAAACACTCCTGAACAACATTACGACTCATTCGCCAAACATTAATACTGCTGGAAGCAGCAGTGAGCATCACAGTGCCAGGCAAGGAATCAAGGAGACCAAAAAACGACCCTAACTGTTGGACCTGCAACAGATCCTACACAAAAGGCATAAAACTCCCTTATTACTGAAACCAAGTTCATCACTATTAAGTTCCCGAATACGACAATGTGTACATGCCAGAACAATATAGGTCGAGAGTTCGAGACCAGAGATATAAAGAATGTCTCCATGACACAACCTCTGTGACCAGAGTTACGGCTCACCAACCCAGACATAATAAAAAAAACACAGCTTAAGCGGCAGGAGCTGACAGAGCAGAGACCATCACCTACAGCTGGAGAGAGAGGGTGAGGCAAGGTCCTGCACCTCCGACATCAGGTTACTCGTACCAGCTAGCGCCTGACCGGAGTGTAACAAGCGGGCAGGTAGTTATCAAGTGCTGGCAGCCAATCAGAACTCTCCCACAGTGAGCACAATGAGAGGTTTAGTTGTTACGCTCAACCTACACACATAAGTTAATATAATAAGTCACATAATGATATAGAACAGAACATTTTCATTTTAGTTATTAATGAAAACACCAGCAATATAAAATTATGACTAGATAATGTAGTTATGGCGTCCTTTCTCTGAGGTCGCAATACTCACCTATTTATAGTGGCAGAGGTCGAGTCACCGCTCCTGGCTCCGTGCGCGTGCGTGTGTGTGTAAAATATACATAATGTCTCCTATATTTATTTTATGTGACACGTGAAGGGACACATGAAAGGACACATGGGGGGACATGTGTTGTTTATAATACTAGTCATTGAAGAGGTGGATGGCTAGGGATGAAGGTACTAGTGTAACTAGGGATGAAGGTGGTAGTGTAACTAGGGATGAAGGTGGTAGTGTAACTAGTGATGAAGGTGGTAGTGTAACTAGGGATGAAGGTGGTAGTGTAACTAGGGATGAAGGTGGTAGTGTAACTAGGGATGAAGGTGGTAGTGTAACTAGGGATGAAGGTGGTAGTGTAACTAGGGATGAAGGTGGTAGTGTAACTAGGGATGAAGGTGGTAGTGTAACTAGGGATGAAGGTGGTAGTGTAACTAGGGATGAAGGTGGTAGTGTAACTAGGGATGAAGGTGGTAGTGTAACTAGGGATGAAGGTGGTAGTGTAACTAGATATGAAGGTGGTAGTGTAACTAGGTATGAAGGTGCTAGTGTAACTAGGGATGAAGGTGCTAGTGTAACTAGGGATGAAGGTGCTAGTGTAACTAGGGATGAAGGTGCTAGTGTAACTAGGGATGAAGGTGCTAGTGTAACTAGGGATGAAAGTGCTAGTGTAACTAGGGATGAAGGTGCTAGTGTAACTAGGGATGAAGGTGCTAGTGTAACTAGATATGAAGGTGCTAGTGTAACTAGGTATTAAGGTGCTAGTGTAACTAGGTATGAAAGTGCTAGTGTAACTAGGTATGAAGGTGCTAGTGTAACTAGGTATGAAGGTGCTAGTGTAACTAGGTATGAAGGTGCTAGTGTAACTAGGTATGAAGGTGCTAGTGTAACTAGGTATGAAAGTGCTAGTGTAACTAGGTATGAAGGTGCTAGTGTAACTAGGTATGAAGGTGCTAGTGTAACTAGGTATGAAGGTGCTAGTGTAACTAGGGATGAAGGTGCTAGTGTAACTAGGTATGAAGGTGCTAGTGTAACTAGGTATGAAGGTGCTAGTGTAACTAGGTATGAAAGTGCTAGTGTAACTAGGTATGAAGGTGCTAGTGTAACTAGGTATGAAGGTGCTAGTGTAACTAGGTATGAAGGTGCTAGTGTAACTAGGTATGAAGGTGCTAGTGTAACTAGGGATGAAGGTGCTAGTGTAACTAGGGATGAAGGTGCTAGTGTAACTAGGTATGAAGGTGCTAGTGTAACTAGGGATGCAAGATAATTTGTGAATAAACTTCTAGAGTTCAACACTGATAACTAGAAAGTGTACATTCTGATAGGATTCAAACTTAAAATTGATCTTTTTGAGGTAAACAGAGAATGTATTGACAGACTGGCTTCAAACTTTCAAATCCGTTGTACCTTAGCCTAAGGTTTGTGTTGGTTCTGGGTTGTGAAGAAGCCAGGTCACTCGCGTCTTACTGACCAGATAGATAATTGGAATTTGAATGCAGCGACTAGTTGAGGACTCTTGTGACTGACTCATTTTTTTTAAATTCTGATGTCCAGCTCTGTGGAAACTTGTGTATGACTCAGCACTGTTCTTTTGCACTGAGGTAGAGGAGGCTGGGGTTGTGAGATACTGGGATCAATGAGGTAGAGGAGGCTGGGGTTGTGAGATACTGGGATCAGTGAGGAAGAGAAGGCTGGGGTTGTGAGATACTGGGATCAGTGAGGAAGAGGAGGCTGGGGTTGTGAGATACTGGGATAAGTGAGGTAGAGGAGGCTTGGGGTTGTGAGATACTGGGATCAGTGAGGTAGAGGAGGCTGGGCTTGTGAGATACTGGGATCAGTGAGGTAGAGGAGGCTGGGCTTGTGAGATACTGGGATAAATTTCACGCAACGACATTGTATGCTGTTTTGGATAAACCCATGAGGGTTTAGCTTCCTGATGATAATCATGAGAGAGAGAGAGAACAAGAGGGCAGAGAGAACTGGAACGGAGGTGTGAGGGGAGAACATGAGGTGAGGTGAAGCATGAGGTGAGGGGAAGGTGTGAAGCTTGAGGTGAGGGGAAGGTGTGAAGCTTGAGGTGAGGGGAAGGTGTGAAGCTTGAGGTGAGGGGAAGGTGTGAAGCTTGAGGTGAGGGGAAGGTGTGAAGCTTGTGGTGAGGGGAAGGTGTGAAGCTTGTGGTGAGGGGAAGGTGTGAAGCTTGAGGTGAGGGGAAGGTGTGAAGCTTGTGGTGAGGGGAAGGTGTGAAGCTTGAGGTGAGGGGAAGGTGTGAAGCTTGTGGTGAGGGAAGGTGTGAAGCTTGAGGTGAGGGAAGCTGCCGCTTGTGGTGAGGGGAAGGTGTGAAGCTTGAGGTGAGGGGAAGGTGTGAAGCTTGTGGTGAGGGAAGCTGCCGCTTGAGGTGAGGGAAGCTGCAGCTTGTGGTGAGGGAAGGTGTGAAGCTTGTGGTGAGGGAAGCGCGCTTGAGGTGAGGGAAGCTCGCGCTTGTGGTGAGGGAAGGTGTGAAGCTTGTGGTGAGGGAAGGTGTGAAGCTTGTGGTGAGAGGAAGGTGTGAAGCTTGAGGTGAGGGGAAGGTGTGAAGCTTGTGGTGAGGGGAAGGTGTGAAGCTTGTGGTGAGGGGAAGGTGTGAAGCTTGTGGTGAGGGGAAGGTGTGAAGCTTGAGGTGAGGGGAAGGTGTGAAGCTTGAGGTGAGGGGAAGGTGTGAAGTTTGAGGTGAGGGGAAGCTGCCAAGCTTGTGGTGAGGGGAAGGTGTGAAGCTTGTGGTGAGGGGAAGGTGTGAAGCTTGAGGTGAGGGGAAGGTGTGAAGCTTGTGGTGAGGGGAAGGTGTGAAGCTTGTGGTGAGAGGAAGGTGTGAAGCTTGTGGTGAGGGGAAGGTGTGAAGCTTGAGGTGAGGGGAAGGTGTGAAGCTTGAGGTGAGGGGAAGGTGTGAAGCTTGATGTGAGGGGAAGGTGTGAAGCTTGAGGTGAGGGGAAGGTGTGAAGCTTGGAGTGAGGGGAAGGTGAGAAGCTTGAGGTGAGGGAAGGTGTGAAGCTTGAGGTGAGGGAAGGTGTGAAGCTTGTGGTGAGGGGAAGGTGTGAAGCTTGTGGTGAGGGGAAGCTGCCAAGCTTGTGGTGAGGGGGAGGTGTGAAGCTTGAGGTGAGGGGAAGGTGTGAAGCTTGAGGTGAGGGGAAGGTGTGAAGCTTGTGGTGAGGGGAAGGTGTGAAGCTTGTGGTGAGGGGAAGCTGCCAAGCTTGTGGTGAGGGGGAGGTGTGAAGCTTGAGGTGAGGGGAAGGTGTGAAGCTTGTGGTGAGGGGAAGGTGTGAAGTTGTGGTGAGGGGAAGGTGTGAAGCTTGAGGTGAGGGGAAGGTGAGCTTGAGGTGAGGGAAGTGTCAGCATGGTGGGAAGTGACATTCTCGGTAGGATGGAACTTGATCTCTGAGGCCATCATGTGTTCTTCCTCCTGCTGCTGTGGCTGCTGCTGCCCTGCTGCTTTGGATGTGCTTGCTGTGGGAGCTGCTAGCTCTGTGGCATGTGTGGCTCTGTGCCTGTGCTGCTGGAGTGTTGAGCTCTGTGTGGAGCTGTGTCTGTTGGAGGTGACGCTCTGTTGGTCCTGAGGGTGCTCTGTAGCTCTGTGCTGGGTGTCACTGGTCTGCTGCTTGCTCCTGTGCCTGTGCGTCTGCTGCTTCTGGTGCTGTCTGTCTGCTGTTGCTCTGGTCTGCTGCTCCTGTCTGCTGCTTGTGGTGTGCTCCTGCTGTGCGTGCTCCTCCTGTGCTGTGCTCCTGGTCCTGTGCCCTGCTGCTCTGTGTCCTGCTGTGTGTGCCTGCCTGCTGTTGTCCTGCTGCTCCTGCTGCTGTCCTGCTGCTGCTCCTGCTGCTCCTGCTGCTCCTGCTGCTGCTGTCCTGTCTGCTGCTCTGTGCTGCTCCTGTGCTCCTGCTGCTGCTCCTGCTGCTGCTTGCTCTGGTGCTGCTGTGTCTCTGCTGTCTCCTGCTGCTCCTGTTGCTGCTCCTGTCTCCTGCTGTTGTCCTGCTGCTGCTGTTGTCCTGCTCCTGCTGCTCCTGCTCCTGCTGCTCCTGCTGCTCTGCTGCTCCTGCTGCTCCTGCTGCTTGCTGCTGCTCTGCTGCTGTTGCTCCTGCTCCTGCTGCTCTGCTCCTGCTGTCCTGCTGCTCCTGCTGCTCCTGCTGCTGCTCCTGTGCTCCTGCTGCTCCTGCTCTGCTGTCTCCTGCTGCTCCTGCTGCTCCTGCTCCTGCTGTTGCTCCTGCTGCTCCTCCTGCTGCTCCTGCTGCTCCTGCTGCTGCTGCTGATCCTGCTGCTGCTGCTGCTCCTGCTGCTGCTGCTGCTGCTGCTCCTGCTGCTGCTGCTGCTGCTCCTGCTGCTGCTCCTGCTCCTGCTCTCCTGCTGCTTGCTCCTGCTGCTCTGCTCCTCCCCTGCTCTCCTGCTCCCTGCTGCTCTCTCCTGCTCTGCTGCTGCTCCTGTCTGCTCCTGCTGCTGCTCCTGCTCCTGCTGCTGCTCCTGCTCCTGCTGCTGCTCCTGCTGCTCCTTCCTGCTGCTCTGCTGCTGCTCCTCCTGCTCCTGCTGCTGCTCCTCTGCTCTCTGCTGCTGCTCTCCTGTCTCCTGCTGCTGCTCCTGCTGCTCCTCCTGCTGCTCCTGCTGCCTGCTCCCTCCTGCTGCTCTGCTTGCTTGCTCCTCCTGCTCCTGCTGCTGCTCCTGCTCCTGCTGCTGCTCCTGCTCCTGCTGCTGCTCCTGCTGCTCCTCCTGCTGCTCCTGCTGCTGCTCCTCCTGCTCCTGCTGCTGCTCCTCCTGCTTCTGCTGCTGCTCCTCCTGCTCCTGCTGCTGCTCCTGCTGCTGCTCCTGCTGCTCCTCCTGCTCCTGCTGCTGCTCCTCCTGCTTCTGCTGCTGCTCCTCCTGCTCCTGCTGCTGCTCCTGCCTGCTCCTGTGCTGCTCCTGCTGCTGCTCCTGCTGCTCCTCCTGCTCCTGCTGCTGTCTTCCTGTCTTCCTGCTGCTGCTCCTGCTCCTGCTGCTCCTGCTGCTGTCCTCTGCTGCTCCTGCTGCTCCTGCTCCTGCTGCTCCTCCTGCTTCTGCTTGCTTCTCCTGCCTCTGCTGCCTTGCTGTCCTGCTGCTCCTCCTGCTCCTGCTCGCCTGCTGCTTCTCTGCTTGCTGCTGCTCTCCTGCTGCTGCTCCTGCTGTCTCCTGCTGCCCTCCTGCTGCTGCTTCCTGCTGCTTGCTCCTGCTGCTCCTGTTCTGCTCCTCCTGCTCTCTGCTCTGCCTGTTCCTGCTCCTGCTGCTCCTGCTGCTGCTCTCTGCTCGCTGCTCTGCTCCTGCTGCTCCTGCTTGCGTCCTGCTCCTGCTGCTCTCTGCTGCTGTCTCCTGCTGCTGCTCCTGCTGCTGTCCTGTCTGTCTGCTGCTTGCTCCTGCTGCTGCTCCTGTCTGCTCCTGCTGCTGCTCCTGCTGCTGCTCCTGCTGCTGCTCCTGCTGCTGCTCCTGCTGCTGCTCCTGCTGCTGCTCTGCTGCTGCTCCTGCTGCTGCTCCTGCTGCTGCTCCTGCTGCTGCTCTGCTGCTGCTCCTGCTGCTGCTCCTGCTGCTGCTCCTGTTGCTGCTCTGTCTGCTGCTCTTCTGCTGCTGCTCCTGCTGCTGCTCCTGCTGCTGCTCCTGCTGCTGCTCCTGCTGCTGCTCCTGCTGCTGCTCCTGCTGCTGCTGCTGCTGCTGCTGCTGCTGCTCCTGCTGCTGCTCCTGCTGCTGCTCCCCAGCATCTCTGGTATTGACCGGGTGTCCTGGCGTCCAACACCACAAACCTTCTCCTCTACTTCACCTTCTCTTCTCCCTCTCTTCCTCCTATCTGTTCTTCTCCCTTCTTCCTTTATTGCTTCCTCTCATTGCTCTTCCTCCTCTCGTGAGTCTTCTTCCTCTCCTTTACTACTAAATTTCCTTTCCCTTTCCGTAATTTCCTTCTCTCTCTTCTCTCTCTCTCTCTCTCTCTCTCTCTCTCTCTCTCTCTCTCTCTCTCTCTTCCTCTCTGTCTCTCTCCTATTTTTCCCTGTCTCTGCTTTTTTACCTCCTCTGCTGCTCCCTCTCCACCCCTTCCTTCCTTCTTCCCTCCCTTCTTTCTTTTCTCTCCTTCCTTCCTTCATTTCCTCTCTTTCTTTCTTTCCTTCCTTCCTTCATTACTTCCTTAATTTCTTACTTCCCTTCGTTCTTTCCTTTTTCCCTCTTCCTTCCTCTCGCCTCTCTTCATATTTTTCTTCACAATCTTTACCCAGGAAGCCCTGGAGGCCCTCTCTCTCTCTCTTTCTCTCCCCCTCTCTCTCTCTCTCTCTATCTCTCCCTCTCTCGTCCTCTCTCTCTCTCTCTCTCTCTTTTCCTCTCTCTCTCTCTCTCTCTCTCTCTCTCTCTCTCTCTCTCTCTCCTCTCTCCCCCTCTCTCTCTCTCTCTTCTCTCTCCCCCTCTCTCGTCCTCTCTTTCTCTCCCCTCCTCTCTCTCTCTCTCTCTCTTCTCTCTCTCTCTCTCTCCCTCTCTCTCTCTTTTTCTCCCTCTCTCTTCCTCTCTTTCTCTCCCTCTCTTCTCTCCCCCTCTCTCTCTCTCTCTATCTCTCCTCTCTCGTCCTCTCTCTCTCTCTCTCTCTCTCCCTCTCTCGTCCTCTCTTTCTCTCCCTCTCTCTCTCTCTCTCTCTCTCTCTCTCTCTCTCTCTCTTCCTCTCTTTCTCTCCCCCCTCTCTCTCTCTCCCTCGTTTACCAGGATTGCATAGTGGCTCCAGCAATTCAAACAAATTAAATGTAACTTAAGGGGTCTAAGGAAGGGAATTGACCACTTGAACGGCGGAAGTGGACAAAGTGCGCGCGCGTGTGCGTGTACTCGCTCAGTTCTGCTGGCTGGGGCTCGAGTCACAGCTCCCTTCCTAGACCTGAATCTGAGAGACAAGACTTGTCGAACTGTAAGTAAGTAAATTAAATGAGAGGTGAGAGCAGTAACAACGCTGTGATCAGTGGTTTGTGTGTTGAGGGTCCTGGAGCTGTAACCTGGTCAAGATTCACAGAGTGTTGTGTTGAGGGTCCTGGAGCTGTAACCTCTTCAAGCTGAATTCAGAGAGTGGTTCAGTGGACAGTCTTTGTTTGGGAAATGTTTGATGGGAGCCTTGAGGTACCCTGGTTCATAGTGACAGCTGTTGCAGGTGTTACACCTTCTGCTGTTCACAAGAGCAGTCCTCCAGAGAGTCCTTCAGATAGTCTCTCAGACAGTCTCACGAACAGTCTGCTAAACAGTCTCCTAGACAGTCTACTACACAGTCTCCCAGTCTCCCAGAGAGTCTTTCATATAGTCTACGTCACACAGTTTGCTGGACAGTCCCTCAGACTGTCCCAATCTCACAGAGAGGCCCTCAGTCTCCCAATCTCTCAGACAGGCCCTCAGTCTCCCAATCTCACAGAGAGGCCCTCAGTCTCCCAATCTCACAGAGAGGCCCTCAGTCTCCCAATCTCAGAGAGAGGCCCTCAGTCTCCCAATCTCACAGACAGGCCCTCAGTCTCCCAATCTCACAGAGAGGCCCTCAGTCTCCCAATCTCACAGAGAGGCCCTCAGTCTCCCAATCTCAGAGAGAGGCCCTCAGTCTCCCAATCTCACAGACAGGCCCTCAGTCTCCCAATCTCACAGAGAGGCCCTCAGTCTCCCAATCTCACAGAGAGGCCCTCAGTATCCCAATCTCAGAGAGAGGCCCTCAGTCTCCCAATCTCAGAGAGAGGCCCTCAGTCTCCCAATCTCACAGACAGGCCCTCAGTCTCCCAATCTCACAGACAGGCCCTCAGTCTCCCAATCTCTCAGACAGGCCCTTAGACAGTCTCTCAATCTCTCAGACAGGCCTTCAGACAATCTCTCAATCTCTCAGACAGGCCTTCAGACAATCTCTCAATCTATCAGACAGGCCTTCAGACAATCTCTCAATCTCTCAGACAGGCCCTTAGACAGACTCCCAATCTCTCAGACAGGCCCTCAGACAGCCTCCCAATCTCTCAGACAGGCCCTCAGACAATCTCTCAATCTCTCAGACAGGCCCTCAGACAGCCTCCCAATCTCTCAGACAGGCCCTCAGACAATCTCTCAATCTCTCAGACAGGCCCTTAGACAGTCTCCCAATCTCTCAGACAGGCCCTCAGACAGTCTCCCAGACTCTCAGACAGGCCCTCAGACAGTCTCTCAATCTCTCAGACAGGCCCTCAGACAGTCTCCCAATCTCTCAGACAGGCCCTCAGACAGTCTCCCAATCTCTCAGACAGGTCCTCAGACAGTCTCTCAATCTCTCAGACAGGCCTTCAGTCTCCCAATCTCTCTGACATGCCTTCAGAGTCTCCCAATCTCTCAGACAGGCCCTCAGACAGTCTCCCAATCTCTCAGACAGGCCCTCAGACAGTCTCCTACACAGTTTCTCAATCTCCAAGACAGTCTCTCACACAGTCTCTCACACAGTCTCTTACACAGTCTCTCACACAGTCTCTCACATAGTCTCTCACACAGCCTCTTACACAGTCTCTCACACAGTCTCACACAGTCTCTCACACAGTCTCTCACACTGTCACTGTAGGCTTAGTGATAGTATAGTTCATAGCTCACACAGTCTCTCACACAGTCATGGTGGCAGTCTCTCACAGTCTCTTACACAGTCTCTCACACAGTCTCTCACACAGTCTCTCACACAGTCTCTCACACAGTCTCTCACACAGTCTTTCACACAGTCTCTCACACAGTCTCTCACACAGTCTCTCACACAGTCTCTTACACAGTCTCTCACACAGTCACTCACACAGAACTTCAAACAGACCTGGACAAGCTTGACATCTGGTCTAGCAACTGGCTTCTCGAATTCAATCCCACCAAATGCAAAGTCATGAAGATCGGAGAAGGGCAAAGAAGACCGCTGACAGAGTACAGGCTAGGCGGACAAAGGCTACAAACCTCGGCAAAGGAGAAAGACCTTGGGGTGAGTATAACGCCAAGCACGTCTCCGGAGGCACACATCAACCAGATAACTGCGGCAGCATATGGGCGACTGGCAAACCTAAGATTAGCGTTCCGTTACCTTAACAAGGAATCGTTCAAGACACTGTACACCGTGTACGTCAGGCCCATACTAGAATATGCAGCACCAGTCTGCAACCCACACCTGGTCAAGCACGTAAAGAAACTAGAGAAAGTGCAAAGGTTTGCGACAAGGTTAGTTCCACAACTCAGGGGACTGTCCTATGAAGAAAGGTTGAGGGAAATAGGACTAACAACACTGGAGCAAAGAAGGGTCAGAGGAGACATGATAACGACATACAAAATACTGCGGGGAATCGACAAGGTAGACAGTGACAGGATGTTCCAGAGAGGGAACACAGAAACAAGGGGACACAACTGGAAGCTGAAGACTCAGATGAGTCAAAGGGATGTTAGGAAGCATTTCTTCAGCCACAGAGTAGTCAGGAAGTGGAATAGTCTAGAGAAAGATATAGTGGAGGCAGGAACCATACATAGTTTTAAGACGAGGTATGATAAAGCATATGGAGCAGGGAGAGCAGAGACCCAGTAGCGGACAGCGAAGAGGCGGGGCCAGGAGCTGAGTCTCGACCCCTGCAACCACAATTAGGTGAGTACAGTCTCTCACACTTTCTCTCACACAGTCTCTCACACAGTCTCTCATACAGTCTCTTACACAGTCTCTCACACAGTCTCTCACACAGTCTCTCACACAGTCTCTCACACAGTCTCTCACACAGTCTCTCACACAGTCTCACAGTCTCTCACACAGTCTCTCATACAGTCTCTTACACAGTCTCTCACACAGTCTCACAGTCTCTCTCACAGTCTCTCACACAGTCTCTTACACAGTCTCTCACACAGTCTCTCACACAGTCTCTCACACAGTCTCTCACACAGTCTCTCATACAGTCTCTTACACAGTCTCTCACACAGTCTCACAGTCTCTCACACAGTCTCTCACAGTCTCTCATACAGTCTCTTACACAGTCTTTCACACAGTCTCTTACACAGTCTCTCACACAGTCTCTCACACAGTCTCTCACACAGTCTCTCACACAGTCTCTCATACAGTCTCTACACAGTCTCTCATACAGTCTCTTACAGTCTCCAGTCTCTCAACAGTCTCTACACAGTCTCTCACACAGTCTCTTACACAGTCTCAGTCTCTAGCCTCACACAGCCTTACAGTCTCCACAGTCTCTTACACAGTCTCTCACACAGTCTCTTACACAGTCTCTCACACAGTCTTCACATCTAAGTCTCTCACATAGTCTCTTACACAGTCTCTCACAAGTCTCTACACAGTCTCTCACTACAGTCTCTTACACAGTCTTCCATCACAGTCTCTCACACAGTCTCTTACACAGTCTCTCACAGTCTCTACACAGTCTCTCCACAGTCTCTCACACAGTCTCTCACACAGTCTCTACACAGTCTCTCACACAGTCTCTTACACAGTCTCTCACAGTCTCTACACAGTCTCTCACAGTCTCTCATACAGTCTCTCAGTTTCACACAGTCTCTTACACAGTCTTTCACAGTCTCTACACAGTCTCTCACAAGTCTCTACACAGTCTCTCAATAGTCTCTAACAGTCTTTCACACAGTCTCTCACACAGTCTCTCACACAGTCTCTCACACAGTCTCTTACACAGTCTTTCACAGTCTCTTACACAGTCTTTCAAGTCTCTACACAGTCTTCTTACACAGTCTCTCACATAGTCTCTTACACAGTCTCTCATACAGTCTCTTACACAGCTCACAGTCTCCCAGTCTTCACACAGTCTCTCACACAGTCTCTCACAAGTTCTCACAGTCTTCACACAGTCTCTACACAGTCTCTCCACAGTCTCTCACACAGTCTCTCACACAGTCTCTACACAGTCTCTACACAGTCTCACAGTTCTCACACAGTCTCTACACAGTCTCCTCTACACAGTCTCTACACAGTCTCTCACAAGTCTCTACACAGTCTCTTACATTCAGTCTCTACAGTCTCACACAGTCTCTACACAGTTCTCATCTCACACAGTCTCTCACACAGTCTCTACACAGTCTCTCACATCAGTCTCTCACACAGTCTCTCACACAGTCTCTCCACAGTCTCTCACACAGTCTCTCACACAGTCTCTCACACAGTCTCTCACACAGTCTCTCACAGTCTCTCTTATACAGTATCTCAGTCTTACTGTCTCTCACTAGTCTACACAGTCTCTTACTTGATCTCTTTACTCAGTCTCTCCCTCTTCTCCCTTCCTCTCTTCTCCAGTCTCTCAGTCTCTTCACATCCTCCTCTTACATCTTCACCAGTCTCTCCCTTCTCCTCTTCTCTTCTCTTCCATTCTCCTCCTCCTCTCCTCTTCCTCCTCTTCCTTCTTCCTCCTCCTCCTCTCTTCCTCTCCTCTCTCCTCTTCCTTCCTCTATCTCCTCCTCCTCTTTTCTTCCTCCTCTTCCTCTTCCTCTCCTCCTCTCCCTTCCTCTCTCCTCTTTCTCTCTTCCTCCTCCTCCTCCTCCTCTTCCCTCCTTCCTCTTTCCTCCTCCTCTTCCTCCTCCTCCTCTTCTCCTCTCTCCTCTTCTTCTCTCCTCCTTCTCTCTCCTCTTCCTCCTCCTCCTTCTCTTCCTCTCTCCTCCTCCTCCTCTTCTCTTCCTCCTCCTCTTCCCTCCCTCCTCTTCTTCCTCTTCTCTTTCCCCCTTCCCCTTCTCTTCTTCCTCCTCCTCTTCCTCTTCCCTCCTTTCCCCTCCCTCTTCCTTTTTTCCTCCTCCTCTTCCTCTTCCTCCTCTTTCTCTTCCTCCTCCCTCTCTTCCTCCTTCTCTCTCTTCTCTTCCTCCTCTCTTCTCTCCTCTTCCTCCTTCCTTCCTCCTCCTCTTCCTCTTCTCTCTCTTCCTCTTCCTCCTCTCTCTTCCTCTTCCTCCTCCTCTTCTCTTCCTCCTTCCTCTTCCTCCTCTTCTTCCTCCTCCTCTCCTCTTCTCTTCCTCCTCCTCTTCCTCTTCCTCCTTCTCTTAATCTTCTTCTTCTTCCTCCTCCTCTTCCTCTTCCTCCTCTTCCTCTTCCTCTTCCTCCTCCTCTTCCTCTTCCTCCTCCTCTTCCTCTTCCTCCTTCTCCTAATCTTCCTCTTCCTCCTCCTCTTTCTCTTCCTCCTCCTCTTCCTCTTCCTCCTCTTCCTCTTCCTCCTCCTCTTCCTCTTCCTCCTTCTCCTAATCTTCCTCTTCCTCCTCCTCTTTCTCTTCCTCCTCCTCTTCCTCTTCCTCCTCCTCTTCCTCTTCCTCCTCCTCTTCCTCTTCCTCCTTCTCCTAATCTTCCTCTTCCTCCTCCTCTTCCTCTTCCTCCTCCTCTTCCTCTTCCTCCTTCTCCTAATCTTCCTCTTCCTCCTCTTTCTCTTCCTCCTCCTCTTCCTCTTCCTCCTCCTCTTCCTCTTCCTCCTCCTCTTCCTCTTCCTCCTTCTCCTAATCTTCCTCTTCCTCCTCCTCTTTCTCTTCCTCCTCCTCTTTCTCTTCCTCCTCCTCTTCCTCTTCCTCCTCCTCTTCCTCTTCCTCCTCCTCTTAATCTTCTTCTTCTTCCTCCTCCTCCTCTTCCTCTTCCTCCTCTTCCTCTTCCTCCTCCTCTTCCTCCTCCTCTTCCTCTTCCTCCTCCTCTTTCTCTTCCTCCTTCTCCTAATCTTCATCTTCCTCCTCCTCTTTCTCTTCCTCCTCCTCTTCCTCTTCCTCCTTCTCTTCCTCTTCCTCCTCCTCTTCCTCTTCCTCCTTCTCCTAATCTTCCTCCTCTTCCTCCTCTTCCTCTTCCTCCTTCTCTTAATCTTCCTCCTTCTCTTAATCTTCCTCCTCTTCCTCCTTCTCCTAATCTTCCTCCTCTTCCTCCTCCTCACACACATTATCCCAACATTTCACAAATATTTCCCTTAATAAATCCCTATCATGACTTTTTCCCTGCCATCATGAAATATTTCCCTAAATACCCTGTTTTTCCCTGAGAAATTTCCCCAGTGACCTAAATAAAGATAATCTCTAGCAGAGATAATGTAGATGAGAGATAAATATAATATCTAGACACCGTTGAGGAGGGAGTTTGATCCGAGGAATCATAGCTCTCTCTTCCGCTTGATTACCTCATCATCCCATACTTGTTTAGCGCTTCCTTCTTATAAGATTTATTAGTGAAGATTTTTTGTCTATTCTTTCCTTCCTTTTTATCCTTATTTCTTTCCTTCCTTCATTCCCTTTTTCCTTCTTTCTTTCCTTCCTTTCTTCTTTCCTTCCTTCCTTCTTTCTTTCCTTCCTTCCTTCCTTCTTTCCTTCCTTCCCTTCTGCATCATGTAGCTCCTGGACCAGTGTTATGGATGATCGTCTCACTGACGTCAACAAATGATGCATTAGAATTGCAAAATGAAGGAGAATTTACACTGAGTGGCAGTCATGGTGGCAGTCATGGTGGCAGTCATGGTGGCAGTCATGGTGGCAGTCATGGTGGCAGTCATGGTGGCAGTCATAGTGGCAGTCATGGTGGCAGTCATGGTGGCAGTCATGGTGGCAGTCATGGTGGCAGTCATGGTGACAGTCATGGCGGCAGTCATGGTGGCAGTCATGGTGGCAGTCATGGTTGGCAGTCATGGTGGCAGTCATGGTGGCAGTCATGGTGGCAGTCATGGTGGCAGTCATGGTGGCAGTCATGGTGGCAGTCATGGTGGCAGTCATGGTGGCAGTCATGGTGGCAGTCATGGTTGGCAGTCATGGTGGCAGTCATGGTGGCAGTCATGGTGGCAGTCATGGTGGCAGTCATGGTGGCAGTCATGGCGGCAGTCATGGTGGCAGTCATGGTGGCAGTCATGGTGGCAGTCATGGTGGCAGTCATGGTGGCAGTCATGGTGGCAGTCATGGTGGCAGTTATGGCGGCAGTCATGGTGGCAGTCATGGTGGCAGTCATGGTGGCAGTCATGGTGGCAGTCATGGTGGCAGTCATGGTGGCAGTCATGGTGGCAGTCATGGCGGCAGTCATGGTGGCAGTCATGGTGGCAGTCATGGTGGCAGTCATGGTGGCAGTCATGGCGGCAGTCATGGTGGCAGTCATGGTGGCAGTCATGGTGGCAGTCATGGTGGCAGTCATGGTGGCAGTCATGGTGGCAGTCATGGCGGCAGTCATGGCGGCAGTCATGGCGGCAGTCATGGCGGCAGTCATGGTGGCAGTCATGGTGGCAGTCATGGTGGCAGTCATGGTGGCAGTCATGGTGGCAGTCATGGTGGCAGTCATGGTGGCAGTCATGGTGGCAGTCATGGCGGCAGTCATGGTGGCAGTCATGGTGGCAGTCATGGTGGCAGTCATGGTGGCAGTCATGGCGGCAGTCATGGGTGTGGTGAGTCATGGTGGCAGTCATGGTGGCAGTCATGGTGGCAGTCATGGTGGCAGTCATGGTGGAAGTCATGGTGGAAGTCATGGCGGAAGTCATGGTGGCAGTCATGGTGGCAGTCATGGTGGCAGTCATGGCGGCAGTCATGGTGGCAGTCATGGTGGCAGTCATGGTGGCAGTCATGGTGGCAGTCATGGTGGCAGTCATTGTGGCAGTCATGGTGGCAGTCATGGTGGCAGTTATGGTGGCAGTCATGGTGGCAGTCATGGTGGCAGTCATGGTGGCAGTCATGGTGGCAGTCATGGTGGCAGTCATGGTGGCAGTCATGGTGGCAGTCATGTTGGCAGTCATGGCGGCAGTCATGTGTCTGGCGGCAGTCATGGCGGCAGTCATGGTGGCAGTCATGGTGGCAGTCATGGTGGCAGTCATGGTGGCACTTGTAATATATATATATATAAATCATCTTGAAGTAATAGGTGTATATAATATGTTAAGAGTTTTCAGTGGTACTAACCACTTAACCTGCGTCTAAGTGGAGGTTAAGTGGTGACAAGTGGTGCGTCAGGAGGTCAAGGAGAGGTTACTACCCCTTGTGTAACACCACTACTACTACTACTGTTACTACTACGACTTACTACGACTACTACTACTTATAATATTACTATCACAACTACGACTACTGCTGCTACTACTACGACTACTACTAGAAAGAAGAGGTGGAGGAGGAAGAGCAGGAAGAGCAGGAGGAAGAGGACTAGGAGGAAGAGAGGAAGAGGAGGAGGAGGAATAGGGAGAGGGAGGGAAGGAGGGAGTGAAGGAGGGAGAGTAGGAGGGAGTGTTAAAGGTGTTGTACGCTAAGCACCACACATATACCAGGACGCTGTAGGGAGTGAGAGAGAGTGAGTGAGAGTGAGAGTGAGAGTGAGAGAGAGTGAGTAGAGAGAGAGAGAGAGAGAGAGAGAGAGACAGTCGAGGAACAAGAGTGAGAGTAGGAGTGTTCGTTCACCTGCATACACACACACACACACACACACACACACACACACACACACACAACACACACACATACACACACACACACACACACACACACACACACACACACACTACACACACACACATATACACACACACATGATATAGTGGAGGCGGGAACCATACATAGTTTTAAGACAAGGTATGATAAAGCTCATGGAGCAGGGAGGGGACCCAGAGGGGACCCAGTAGCGATCAGTGAAGAGCCGGGGGCCAGGAGCTGAGTCTCGACCCCTGCAACCACAATTAGGTGAGTACACTCACACACTCACACACACACTCACATACACACTCACATACACACATACACACACACTCACACACATACACACACACACACACACACACACACACACACTACATCACACACACACAACACACAACACACACACACACACACACACACACACACACACACAGGAAGGAGAGATGAAGAATGAAATGGAGGAGAAATTCTCTTATTTTTACCACACCTATCATCTCCCACACCTGTCATCTCCCACACCTGTCATCTCCCACACCTGTCATCTCCCACACCTGTCATCTCCCACACCTATCATCTCCCACACCTGTCATCTCCCACACCTATCATCTCCCACACCTGTCATCTCCCACACCTGTCATCTCCCACACCTATCATCTCCCACACCTGTCATCTCCCACACCTGCCATCTCCCACACCTGTCATCTCCCACAACTGTCATCTCCCACAACTGTCATCTCCCACACCTGTCATATCCCACACCTATTGTCTCCCACACCTGTCATCTCCCACAACTGTCATCTCCAACAATTGTCAACTCCCACACCTGTCATCTCCCACACCTGAGAAGTATAGCACAGGCACTGTACTCTCCACCCCCACACCACCTTCATAGCACAGCCACTGTACTCCCCACCCCCACACCACCTTCATAGCACAGCCACTGTACTTCCCACCCCCACACACCTTCATAGCACAGCCACTGTACTTCCCACCCCCACCACCTTCATAGCACAGCCACTGTATTCCCACCCCCACACCACCTTCATAGCACAGCCACTGTACTCCCACCCCCACACCACCTTCATAGCACAGCCACTGTACTCCCACCCCACACCACCTTCATATGCACAGCACTGTACTCCCACCCCCACACCACCTTCATAGCACAGCCACTGTACTCCCCACCCCCACACCACCTTCATAGCACAGCCACTGTACTCCCACCCCCACACCACCTTCATAGCACAGCCACTGTACTCCCACCCCACACCACCTTCATAGCACAGCCACTGTACTCCCACCCCCACACCACCTTCATAGCACAGCCACTGTACTCCCACCCCCACACCACCTTCATAGCACAGCCACTGTACTCCACCCCCACACCACCTTCATAGCACAGCCACTGTACTCCCACCCCCACACCACCTTCATAGCACAGCCACTGTATTTCCCACCCCCACACCACCTTCATAGCACAGCCACTGTACTTCCCACCCCACACCACCTTCATAGCACAGCCACTGTACTTCCCCCCCCCACACCACCTTCATAGCACAGCCACTGTACTTCCACCCCACACCACCTTCATAGCACAGCCACTGTATTTCCCACCCCACACCACCTTCATAGCACAGCCACTGTACTCCCCACCCCACACACACCTTCATAGCACAGCCACTGTACTTCCCACCCCCACACCACCTTCATAGCACAGCCACTGTACTCCCCCCCACCACCTTCATAGCACAGCCACTGTACTTCCCACCCCCACACCACCTTCATAGCACAGCCACTGTACTCCCACCCCACACCACCTTCATAGCACAGCCACTGCCCCACCCACACCACCTTCATAGCACAGCCACTGTACTCCCACCCCCACACCACCTTCATAGCACAGCCACTGTACTCCCACCCCCACACCACCTTCATAGCACAGCCACTGTACTCCCCACCCCCACACCACCTTCATAGCACAGCCACTGTACTCCCCCCCCCACCTTCATAGCACAGCCACTGTCTCCCACCCCCACACCACCTTCATAGCACAGCCACTGTACTCCCACCCCACACCCCTTCATAGCACAGCCACTGCTCCCACCCCCACACCACCTTCATAGCACAGCCACTGTACTCCCCCCCACACCACCTTCATAGCACAGCACTGACTCCCACCCACACCACCTTCATAGCACAGCACTGTACTCTCCACCCCCACCACCTTCATAGCACAGCCACTGTACTCCCCACCCCCACACCACCTTCATAGCACAGCCACTGTACTCCCACCCCCCACCACCTTCATAGCACAGCCACTGTACTCCCCACCCCCACACCACCTTCATAGCACAGGCCACTGTGACTCCCACCCCCACACCACCTTCATAGCACAGCCACTGTACTCCCACCCCCACACCACCTTCATAGCACAGCCACTGTACTCCACCCCCACACCACCTTCATAGCACAGCCACTGTACTCCCACCCCCACACCACCTTCATAGCACACCACTGTACTCCCCACCCCCACACCACCTTCATAGCACAGCCACTGTACTCCCACCCCACACCACCTTCATAGCACAGCCACTGTACTCCCACCCCCACACCACCTTCATAGCACAGCCACTGTACTCCCACCCCCACACCACCTTCATAGCACACCACTTACTCCCACCCCCACACCACCTTCATAGCACAGCCACTGTACTCCCACCCCCACACCACCTTCATAGCACAGCCACTGTCTCCCACCCCCACACCACCTTCATAGCACAGCCACTGTACTCCCCCCCACACCACCTTCATAGCACAGCCACTGTCTCCCACCCCACACCACCTTCATAGCACAGCCACTGTACTCCCACCCCCACACCACCTTCATAGCACAGCCACTGTACTCCCACCCCCACACCACCTTCATAGCACAGCCACTGTACTCCCACCCCCACACCACCTTCATAGCACACCACTGTACTCCCACCCCCACACCACCTTCATAGCACCACTGTACTCCCACCCCACACCACCTTCATAGCACAGCCACTGTCTCCCACCCCCACACCACCTTCATAGCACAGCCACTGTCTCCCCACCCCACACCACCTTCATAGCACAGCCACTGTACTCCCCACCCCACACCACCTTCATAGCACACCACTGTACTCCCACCCCACACACCTTCATAGCACACCACTGTACTCCCCACCCCACACCACCTTCATAGCACAGCCACTGTACTCCCACCCCCACACCACCTTCATAGCACAGCCACTGTACTCCCACCCCCACACCACCTTCATAGCACAGCCACTGTACTCCCACCCCACACCACCTTCATAGCACACCACTGTCCCCACCCCACACCACCTTCATAGCACACCCACTGTACTCCCACCCCCACACCACCTTCATAGCACACCCACTGTGCTCCCCACTCCCACACCACCTTCATAGCACACCCACTGTACTCCCACCCCCACACCACCTTCATAGCACACCACTGTACTCCCACCCCACACCACCTTCATGCACAGCCACTGTACTCCACCCCCACACCACCTTCATAGCACAGCCACTGTACTCCCACCCCACACCACCTTCATAGCACAGCCACTGTACTTCCACCCCCACACCACCTTCATAGCACAGCCACTGTACTCCCCACCCCCACACCACCTTCATAGCACACCACTGTACTCCCACCCCCACACCACCTTCATAGCACACCACTGTACTCCCCACCCCCACACCACCTTCATAGCACACCCACTGTACTCCCACCCCCACACCACCTTCATAGCCACACCCACTGTACTCCCACCCCCACACCACCTTCATAGCACACCCACTGTCTCCCACCCACACCACCTTCATAGCACAGCCACTGTACCCCCACCCCACACCACCTTCATAGCACACCACTGTATTTCCCACCCCCACACCACCTTCATAGCACAGCCACTGTACTCCCACCCCCACACCACCTTCATAGCACAGCCACTGTACTCCCACCCCCACACCACCTTCATAGCACAGCCACTGTCTTCCCACCCCACACCACCTTCATAGCACAGCCACTGTACTTCCACCCCCACACCACCTTCATAGCACAGCCACTGTACTCCCACCCCCACACCACCTTCATAGCACAGCCACTGTACTCCCCACCCCCACACCACCTTCATAGCACACCACTGTACTCCCACCCCCACACACCTTCATAGCACAGCCACTGTACTCCCACACCCCCACCACCTTCATAGCACACCCACTGTACTCCCCACCCCCACACCACCTTCATAGCACAGCCACTGTCTCCCCACCCCCACACCACCTTCATAGCACACCCACTGTACTCCCACACCCCCACACCACCTTCATAGCACAGCCACTGTACTCCCCACCCCCACACCACCTTCATAGCACAGCCACTGTATTTCCACACCCCCACACCACCTTCATAGCACTGCCACTGTACTCCCCACCCCCACACCACCTTCATAGCACACCCACTGTACTCCCCACCCCCACACCACCTTCATAGCACACCCACTGTACTCCCCACCCCCACACCACCTTCATAGCACAGCCACTGTACTCCCCACCCCACACCACCTTCATAGCACACCCACTGTACCCACACCCCACACCACCTTCATAGCACACCCACTGTACTCCCCCCCCACACCACCTTCATAGCACACCCACTGTACTCCACACCCCCACACCACCTTCATAGCACACCCACTGTACTCCCCACCCCCCACACCACCTTCATAGCACACCCACTGTACTCCCACACCCCACACCACCTTCATAGCACACCCACTGTACTCCCCACCCCCACACCACCTTCATAGCACACCCACTGTACTCCCCACCCCCACACCACCTTCATAGCACACCCACTGTACTCCACACCCCCACACCACCTTCATAGCACACCACTGTACTCCCACCCCCACACCACCTTCATAGCACACCCACTGTGCTCCCCACTCCCACACCACCTTCATAGCACACCCACTGTACTCCCACCCCACACCACCTTCATAGCACAGCCACTGTACTCCCCCCCCACACCACCTTCATAGCACAGCCACTGTACTTCCCACCCCCACACCACCTTCATAGCACAGCCACTGTACCTTCCACCCCCACACCACCTTCATAGCACAGCCACTGTACTCCACACCCCACACCACCTTCATAGCACACCCACTGTACTCCCCACCCCCACACCACCTTCATAGCACACCCACTGTACTCCACCCCCCACCACCTTCATAGCACACCACTGTCTCACACCCCCACACCACCTTCATAGCACACCCACTGTACTCCCCACCCCACACCACCTTCATAGCACACCCACTGTACTCCACACCCCACACCACCTTCATAGCACACCCACTGTACTCCCCACCCCACACCACCTTCATAGCACACCCACTGTACCCACACCCCACACCACCTTCATAGCACACCCACTGTACCCACACCCCACACCACCTTCATAGCACACCACACACCACCTTCTACAGCCGTCTCCCCAACCACCTTCAAGCACACCACTCCCCCCACCACCTTCAGACACCCCTGTCTCCCCCCCACCCTTCAGCACAGCCACTGTCTCCACCCCCCCACCTTCTGCCACTGTACCCACCCACACCTTCATAGCACACACTGCTCCACCCACACCACCTTCATCCACTGATCCCCCCACACCACCTTCTAGCAGCCACGCCCCACCCCCACACCCCCAGACAGCCACTGCTTCCCACCCACACCCCTCATAGCACTGCCCTGTACTCCCCACCCCACCTTCATAGCACAGCCACTGTCCCCACCCCACCACCTTCATAGCACACCCACTGTACCCACACCCCCACCACCTTCATAGCACACCACTGTACCCACCCCCACACCACCTTCATAGCACAGCCACTGTCTCCCACCCCACACCACCTTCATAGCACACCCGTGTCTCCACACCCCACACCACCTCTAGCACACCACTGTACTCCCACCCCCACACCACCTTCATAGCACACCCACTGTACTCACACCCCCACACCACCTTCATAGCACACCACTGTCTCCCCCCCCCACACCACCTTCATAGCACACCCACTGTACCCACCCCCACACCACCTTCATAGCACAGCCACTGTACCCCCCCCCACACCACCTTCATAGCACACCACTGTCTCACCCCACACCACCTTCATAGCACACCACTGACTCCCCACCCCCACACCACCTTCATAGCACACTCTGTACTCCCACCCCCACACCACTTTCATAGCACACCCACTGTCTCCCCCCACCACCTTCATAGCACACCCCTGTCTCCCCACCCCCACACCACCTTCATAGCACACCCACTGTCCCACCCCCACACCATTCATAGCACCCCACTGTATCCCCCCCCCACACCACCTTCATAGCACACCCACTGTCTCCACACCCCACACCACCTTCATAGCACAGCCACTGTCTCCCACCCCACACCACCTTCTAGCACAGCCACTGTCTCCCACCCCACACCACCTTCATAGCACACCCACTGTCCCACCCCACACCACCTTCATAGCACCCCACTGCTCCCACCCACACCACCTTCATACCACACCCACTGTACTCCCACCCCACACCACCTTCATAGCACAGCTACTGTACTCCCACCCCCACACCACCTTCATAGCACACCCACTGTACTCCCTCCCCACACCACCTTCATAGCACAGCCACTGTACTCCCCACCCCCACACCACCTTCATAGCACAGCCACTGTACTCTCCACCCCCACACCACCTTCATAGCACAGCCACTGTACTCCCCACCCCCACACCACCTTCATAGCACAGCTACTGTACTCCCCACCCCCACACCACCTTCATAGCACAGCCACTGTACTCCCCACCCCCACACCACCTTCATAGCACAGCCACTGTACTCCCCACCCCCACACCACCTTCATAGCACAGCCACTGTACTTCCCACCCCCCACACCACCTTCATAGCACAGCCACTGTACTCCCCACCCCCCACACCACCTTCATAGCACAGCCACTGTACTCCCCACCCCCACACCGACAACAAAGACTTAAGATGCTACTGAACCAACAGAATACCTCAAACTCTCCTGGAATCAGACAGTGTCACCACGGGTCCTGAGAGAGGCAGGACAAGCACCGTGAGGACCCCACGGGTCCTGAGAGAGGCAGGACAAGCACCGTGAGGACCCCAGCTAAAACTTGCAACGAGTCAACGTCTTGACAGCAATCAGCAGAGATCCGGAGGTCAGCAGCTGTAGACCTCACGATGAACCAAGGAAGAGACAGCTGAGAGCTGTGCTGATGACAGTGACGATGAACCAGGGAAGAGACAGCTGAGAGCTGTGCTGATGACAGTGCCCACCACCTAAACAAACAAATATACTTTGTTTGTTCCTGCAGTATATTACAAAATGTTGTTTGACGTGTGGTAAACTATTGTGATGGACAAAGAAAGTCACTAATATGCTGAGCATTATTTGCAAGGAAAGAATCTCAAGAAGGAATTTGGAAGTGAATAAATAGAGACATCTTCTGAAAAAGGAATAAATTCCTAACAACTACTGTTATTGGAATAAATTTCTAATAACTTCTGTTATGGGAATAAATTCTTAATAACTACTGTTAGAGGAAGAAATTCCTACTATCTTAAAAAAAGGGGAATAAATTTCTAACATCTTCTAAAAGGGGAATAAATTCCCAGCATCTTCTGTTAGGGTTATAAATTCCTATCATCTTCTGCTGGGAGAATAAATTCCTAACAACTTCTGTTGGGGGAATACATTCCTAACATATTCTGTAAGGCGAATAAATTCCTAACGTCTTATGTTAGGGTAATAAATTCCTAACATCTTCTAAAAGGGGAATAAATTCCTAACATCTTCTGATAGGGGGAATAAATTTCTAACATCTTCTATAAAGGAAATAATTTCTTAGCATCTGTAATGCGAATAAATTCCTGCCAGCATCTTAAAATAGGAATAAACCTCTTACAGTATTCAGAAAGGAAAAAATAAACCTGACATCAGTTGGGAAGGCTAAAACTCCTGGCAATTTCAGACGCTGATCAAAAGACAGAACCCAGGAAGACGACCTGGGGATTAGAGCTCACACGGAGACCTGCCCAGGGGCGAGCGTACACAAAATTACATCATACTGGCAAATTTAGCAATTGCCTCGAGACCTTGAACAACACCAGGGTGGAGCCTTCACCTGGTCACTGATACCCTGTGTGTGTGTGCGAGAGAGAGAGAGAGAGAGAGAGAGAGGTGGGAGAAGAGAGGGTGGATGAAGAGAGGGAAAGAGAGAGAGAGAGCGTGTGAAAGGAGGAAAAGAGTGGGCAAGGACGTGTGAGAGAAAGAGAGGGCTTGAGAGAGGGGAGGAGGGAGAGAGAGGGAGGGATCAGGTCGGTATTTTCCGAGAGGAGGTGATGTTAAACTCACTTATTTGTAGGATTACTAGCGATAGTGGGGAAAGTGAGGGGTGTAGGGGAGAAAGTGAGGGTGTGGGGAAGAAAGTGAGGGTGTAGGGGAGAAAGTGAGGGTGTTGGGGAGAAAGTGAGGGTGTGGGGAGAAAGTGAGGGTGTGGGGGAGAAAGTGAGGGTGTGGGGGAAGAAAGTGAGAGGTGTGGGGAAGAAAGTGAGAGGTGTGGGGAGAAAGTGAGAGGTGTGGGGGAAGAAAGTGAGAGGTCTGGGGGAGAAAGTGAGGGGTGTGGGGGGTGAAAGTGAGAGGGTTAAGGATTAAGATTTAGATTTTACCGTCGAAGCAGCTAGTTAATTGTGCCCTGACACCCATCCTGTGGAGGGCAGCAAGAGTGTACATGGATACGCAAATGGCCTAGGAACTAGGCACTAACTTGTAAGTAAATATCTTTACATATCACAAAGGTTATAATACTATCTCTATATTCCTCAATAGGTGGACAATTAAACACATCGTGTTCAAGATGGCTATAGTTTATGGCCATAGGGCTGGCCATATATTTTGTATTTAGTGTGATCATAATCTGTGTGTCTGCCAAACTGCCAGAAGTACTGGTAACCAAGCCTACACCTGGTTGCTGGCTACTACACCTGGTTGCTGGCTACTGCACCTGGTTGCTGGCTACTGCACCTGGTTGCTGGCTACTGCACCTGGTTGCTGGCTACTACACCTGGTTGCTGGCTACTACACCTGGTTGCTGGCTACTTCATCTGGTTGCTGGCTACTGCACCTGGTTGCTGGCTACTGCACCTGGTTGCTGGCTACTACACCTGGTTGCTGGCTACTACACCTGGTTGCTGGCTACTGCACCTGGTTGCTGGCTACTACACCTGGTTGCTGGCTACTACACCTGGTTGCTGGCTACTACACCTGGTTGCTGGCTACTTCATCTGGTTGCTGGCTACTACACCTGGTTGCTGGCTACTACACCTGGTTGCTGGCTACTACACCTGGTTGCTGGCTACTACACCTGGTTGCTGGCTACTACACCTGGTTGCTGGCTACTACACCTGGTTGCTGGCTACTACACCTGGTTGCTGGCTACTACACCTGGTTGCTGGCTACTACACCTGGTTGCTGGCTACTGCACCTTGTTGCTGACTACTACACCTGGTTGCTGGCTACTACACCTGGTTGCTGGCTACTACACCTGGTTGCTGGCTACTACACCTGGTTGCTGGCTACTACACCTGGTTGCTGGCTACTACACCTGGTTGCTGGCTACTGCACCTGGTTGCTGGCTACTGCACCTTGTTGCTGACTACTACACCTGGTTGCTGGCTACTACACCTGGTTGCTGGCTACTACACCTGGTTGCTGGCTACTGCACCTGGTTGCTGGCTACTACACCTGGTTGCTGGCTACTACACCTGGTTGCTGGCTACTACACCTGGTTGCTGACTACTACACCTGGTTGCTGGCTACTACACCTGGTTGCTGGCTACTGCACCTTGTTGCTGACTACTACACCTGGTTGCTGGCTATTACACCTGGTTGCTGGCTATTACACCTGGTTGCTGACTACTACACCTGTGTTACGATTCAAACCTTCGTCTAGGGGCTGGTTACCTTCGTAACAATATCACTTTGAGTAGAAACTTAGAATCTTATAAAATCAGGTAATAAGGAGAGTTCAACAAGCCTTTTCCGTTTTTTATTAAAACCTTAAATGCTTATCTGAGGTATATAACAAGGTCACTTGAATATCTCATAGTCCGATCTTTTTCAATCACATAAAATTAGAGTATGTATAAGAGCGCTTAATTTAACACTTCCCATAAAAATATAGTATTTACAAGAGCGCTTATAGTAACACTACAATCAGTGTCAATAGACACACACACACTTTAGAGTCTATATATATATACACCCGGTTAACATAGTTCTCTTGAGTATCACTTAGAAGATATAATACATCACTGAATTTCACAACGAATTCCTACGATGATAATCCGACAGATTCTTAGCAAACAGTTCCTCTAAAGAGTAAGAGCGCTTAATCCAGAATAGCGATGAACAGCTGAGACCTCTTTACCGAGACAGAGGGAAGGGAGGACTGTCCACAACAGAACACTCCGGTATAACCTCAACTCGGTCAAGAGGGTAGAGAGGGCTGAACTACCTCAACAAGAGCATACCTCGTTAAACCTTAGACAGGCGTTACAAACCTACCTAACACATTACTCCCTATATATATACACATTATACCCGGGTATACTAATTACAAATTCATAAACCAGATATTATAAACTAGTGGAATCTTTAATTAGCTTTATTAAAGAAACCCTGAGTATAATATTAAGTGGACAATTCCATATAAATTATATATAAAGACCTTGGGCGTAACACCCCCTCCGAGGACTAAACGTCGCCGTATAAGATGACTTCAAGAAAGAATGACATAAAACACAAGTCTTTCTTTTGACCAAAGACCTTGACGACAAAATGCTTCTTCAAGAAGCAACTTGAAATTCTTGGGTCACCCAACTACAGAAGCGTCGACACCAGCGCTTCAGGTAAAAGAAGTGTTTCCAGTAAGAGACCTCCGGTGACCCTTGACAGCAGGGGAAGCCAGGTCAAGACAACAGGAGACATAGCCACTGCAGAAATAAGTTCTGGATACCATAAGGTGGCTTTAGAAAGCATAGCAGGTCTCCTCAGTGGTTACAAGAATCGAATAGCTGTAAATAGACAAATACAAAACATTAAAGCGATGCCTTAAAAGAAAATATAAAGTAAAAATAAATTTCCTTTCTAACGTCTTTGAATAGAAGCAAAAAAATTAAAATTATGAAATTACATTTAATGACGTTTCTTTAGGGACGGACAGTGCATCTGCAATAACATTATCAGCTCCTTTAATATGTTGAATACTTATAGCAAATGGTTGTATCCTAAGGGACCATCTTTGAATTCTAGCATTTTTGGCCTTCATAGTGTTTATAAACGTTAAGGGATTATGATCAGTTCTTACTCTAATTTTATGAGGAGTGGTCCCAAGATAGACTTCAAAATGTTCCAAAGCTAAGACCAAAGCTAGTGCCTCTTTTTCAACGGTAGCATACGTTAATTGATGGGATTTCAATTTAGCAGAAAAATAACAGACTGGGTGTAAAGGTCGGAAGAGGAGGAAGGTTGTAGAAGAACAGCGCCCACAGCGTAATCACTGGCATCCACTTGTAAAGTAAAAGGAGCTTCGAACACAGGGCTCTGTAGGACTGGAGAGGAACCAAGTAGACGCTTTAGACGAGTAAAGGCTAGCTCACTTGCAGTTGTCCATGCAAAGGGAACTTTAGAACTTGTAAGTTCAAAAAGGGGTGCCGCCACTTGTGAAAAATTAGGGCAAAACCGGCGGTAGTAACCAGCCATCCCTAGGAACCTTTGCACGCCCTTCTTGTCTTTCGGAACGGGAAATCCATAATAGCCAGAATCTTAGCGTTGACTGGGGCAACAGTTCCTTGTCCTATATTAAATCCCAAGTATTTTATTCGGGCTTGTCCGAACTCACATTTAGCTAGATTGACAGTAAAATGGTGCTCGTCTAGTTTTTCAGAAGGGCCTCCAGTCGTATCTTGTGTTGGTGCCAGTCATCACTAAATACTACCAGATCATCAAGGTAGGCTTCGACGCCTTCCAAGTCGAACGTCAGCCTGTTCATAAGCCTCTGGAAGGTAGAAGCCGCGTTGCAGAGTCCGAAGGGCATCACTAGGTAATTAAACAGGCCTCCAGGCACTGTAAAAGAAGAAATTTCCTGAGCTCGTGGTGATAAAGGCACCTGATAATAACCACGCAGGAGGTCCAAACGACTGACGTATTTGGCACTGGAAATTTTGTCAATCAGGTCGTCAACCCTAGGAAGGGAAATCCATCTGGCACCGTTATGGAATTTACTCTACGATAGTCGGTACACATTCTATATGAACCGTCCGACTTAGGTACCAGGACACACGGAGAAGCCCAAGGGCTCTTACTAGGTTCAATCAAACCATGGTCCAGTAGGAAATGTATCTCATCCCTTAGAGCCTTATTCTTAACTGGGCTAACCCGATAAGGTGCTTGTTTGATCGGTGCAGCTCCTTGCACGTCCACATCGTGCATCCCCATAGAACATTGTCGGGGGATATCTCCAAAGAGACTGCTATAAGTGTAGATCAAGTCTCTGATTTCACTTGCTCTTCCCTTGTCTAAATTACTGAAAAATTTATCTAGGTTTCCCAATATTTCCGAGTTCTTTAATCTTATCTCTACTCCCGGGAACAATCTTCCTTACTGGGGTCGTCTTCTTGAGAGCGCACAGCAGCCATAGGGATGACACCTTCATGGTATTTCTTCAGCTGATTTATTGGTAAGTATGAGTAGACTTCTTTCCCGGTGTTCTCACCACATAATTTACTTTACTTAGTTTCTTCAACACTTCCATAGGACCCTCGTACTTGGGTTGCAAGGTATGCCCCGGCACCGGCTTTAGGGCTAATACTTTGTCTCCCACGTTCAAAGAACGTTCAACAGCGGACTTGTCATAACGTTGTTTCATTTGATTTTGAGCTCGTCTCAGGTTATCGGCAGCCACTTGCCGAGTAAATGACAAGTGTTGCTGCATTGCTGAGGGAGACAGACATAAAGGAGGTTCCGTTCGTCCCGACCACACGTCCTTTAACATTGCTAACGGCCCTCTGACTGCATGACCATAAATAAGCTCCAAAGGGGCTATATCCCAGGCTTTCCTGTTCACTCTCTCGTAGGGCAAGGAGGAGGAATGGAAGGCCTTCGTCCCAGTCCTTTGAGAACTGCTCGCAATAGGCCCTCATCATGACCTTGAGTGTTTGGTGGAACCTCTCCAAGGCTCCCTGGGTTTGCGGTCTATAAGCTGTTGAAACTATGGGTTTAATTCCGACCCTGGACAAAGCCTCACGAAAAACCTTTGATGTAAAATTCGTTCCTTGGTCGGATTGGATCTCCTTAGGTAATCCGAACTGTGCGAAGAACCGAAATAAGACTCTTACAATAGCCTTAGCACTAATCTTTCGTAGGGGCACGGCTTCCGGATACCGGGTTGTCGTATCCATAATAGTAAGGAGGTATTGGTTGCCGAGCTTGGTTTTTGGAAGAGGTCCCACACAGTCTACTATGAGTCGAGAGAAGGGTCACCTTCTACGGCAATGGGTACAAGTGGTACAGGTGGAGGTTTTTGTGCGGGTTTCCCCACAGTCTGACAAATTGAACAGTTCCTCAAGTACTCGGTCACAGTACTTTTCATCTTCGGCCAGAAAAAATACCGGGCCAATTTTCCTAAAGTTTTCCGCACTCCCAAATGCCCTCCCATGGGGCTAGAATGGGCCACCTCCAACACCAATCTCGAAACCTAACAGGCAAAACTACTACCTGTTTGACCTTAGGGCGTTGGTTATCTGCAGAGATAGCAGCTGGAGATTTCTTCATCAGAATACCGTCAGCATAATAGAAACATTCTTCCATCCCTCAGCTTCCATCTCTGTAAGCACTTGCTCTCTTGCCTGTTTTAAAGATGGGTCTTCTAGCTGTTCCTTCACTAGGTTGTCTCGGTTAAAGTCACCACTCTGTAGAGGGGTAAAGTCTACCACTCGGGTCTCTGGGAACTGATCTTCGACGTCTGGTCGATCAACGGCACTAAACAGTGCTTCCAAACCCCAATCTGAAGACACATCCTCAGTAGGAAGGGATTCCGGAGTTTTAGCCATAGCCCTTGTTATAGCTGTGAGAGGAAATAGACGAGGACCTTCCTTACATCCTTCAATGGCATAAGCCTCTCCTGAGGAATTCTCTGTAACATAAGGTTCTCTGCTTATTCCTCCTCTTCCTAAATCATTACCCACAAGTAGGTCAACCAACTTTATAGGAAAATCAGTCTCCGAAATGCCCACAACAGCCTCACCCTGATATGAATCTAAATTCACATACACCTTATGAAGGGGACTCTCGTGATGGCGCCACCGTAACCTTCTAGCAGAACATCTAGGTTAGTATAGGTGTTTTCATTTAAAGGAAGCACTCCTTTTCTCAATAGAGTCAGGTAGCTACCCGTATCTCGATAGGATACTATGTCTACCAGTTGGTCCTCTGTAATTCCAGCCTTACCCTTGGAAAAGTAGGGAAGCATGGCCTCCGTTACTTTATCAGAGAGCCTCTCCGAGGGAATTAGGCATTTCGACTTGGAGGACTGGTCAGCTAAGGCTTGCTCTTTTGTGGACACTCCTGCTCCTTCAGCTTAGAAGATGTCATTAGTGCAGGTAAGGTTTCTGCACCGGAACGCCTATGATCACGGTCCAACTGGAAACAAGAGCGTCTCAAATGGCCGGGTTTCTGGCAATAGGAGCAAGTATGTCCTCTTCTAGGAGTATCTACTTCATAATATGATGGTCTTCCTTTACCTGTGAAAGCACGAGTGTAGACTTTCTCTAAACGAGGAGGTGCAGTCTGCTGATCCGTTTTCCTAGGAAAATATGGCTGACTCTTAGAAGAATATAACCTAGTCTTCTCTCGAGATGACTTTTCCTTTGTCAATTGAGAAGTTATCTCAAAATGGTCTGCTAAGGAAGCAGAGGCCAACACGTCTGCTGTCTGATGTTCAATTACAAAGGTACGTACGTCCCCAGTCAGGGTGTTGTGAAATTCCTCTTGCAGGATTAACTGCATCAAGCGCTCCATGGAATCACAACCTGTAGACCTCAACCATCGTTCTAGAGCCACTTTCTTTTGTCGGGCGAATTCTACCCAGGTCTGGCCAGGTAGTCGTCGTAGAGAGCGGAAGGTACGCTGATAACTTAAGGGAAGCAAGTCATACTCCTTTAATATTATCTTCTTCACCGCTTCGTAATCAGCATACTTGTCGTAAGGAAGAGCTGCTGTACAGGCTTGTGCCTTACCAGTAAGGGTGGTGTGAAGTAAGGTAGCCCAATGTTCCCGTGGCCATTGCATACCTCTTGCCTGATTCTCAAATGTGTCGAAGTAAGTGTCTAAGTCCTTCTCACAGAATCTAGGCACTAATAAGGCAGCCTTGTGCAGGTCAAAAGACAAGGTTGAAGGGCAGATGATTTACTCCTCTCCTCATCTTTTGTCTCTCGAATCTGATGTTTTCCCTCTCGAATTCTTCTTTATACAGCTGACGTTGTGCTTCTAGTTGTGCTGTCTGCAACTTTATGAGATGTTCCATACGTTGAAAGTGTTCGAGAGAGAGAGGAGACAAAGGTACAGGAGGAGTAGGAGGATGGAGTCCCTCTAGACGAAGCTTGGGACGAGTTCCAACTCCTGTCGTCCGCACACGACCAGGGCTTGCTAAAGGGCTCTCATTACCTGATTCAAGTGATACGTTGTCTGTATGCAGAGCCTCTGCTCCCAGAGTGAGGTTTTCAAATGAAGTCGCTAAGTCGTCTACTCCTAGAGCCAAAGATTCCACTGGGGTGGCCCTACATGAGGTTCAATATCTGGGCTGTATCAGAAGGTGGAGGAAACAACATGTTCTGAATCATAGAACGGAGAGTACCAGCCGTATAACGATTGTTATAGGGAACTCCCAGACTTTTAGCAACTTGCCAGCATTGCTGTAGGGTAAAGTCTCCAACGTATCCGGAGTTAAGTCCTTCACCAACTGTGGTATGTCACGTTCCATTGTAAAGTTCGATCTCCGGACAGGCCCCCACTTGTTACGATTCAAACCTTCGTCTAGGGGCTGGTTACCTTCGTAACAATATCACTTTGAGTAGAAACTTAGAATCTTATAAAATCAGGTAATAAGGAGAGTTCAACAAGCCTTTTCCGTTTATTAAAACCTTAAATGCTTATCTGAGGTATATAACAAGGTCACTTGAATATCTCATAGTCCGATCTTTTTCAATCACATAAAATTAGAGTATGTATAAGAGCGCTTAATTTAACACTTCCCATAAAAATATAGTATTTACAAGAGCGCTTATAGTAACACTACAATCAGTGTCAATAGACACACAAACACTTTAGAGTCTATATATATATACACCCGGTTAACATAGTTCTCTTGAGTATCACTTAGAAGATATAATACATCACTGAATTTCACAACGAATTCCTACGATGATAATCCGACAGATTCTTAGCAAACAGTTCCTCTAAAGAGTAAGAGCGCTTAATCCAGAATAGCGATGAACAGCTGAGACCTCTTTACCGAGACAGAGGGAAGGGAGGACTGTCCACAACAGAACACTCCGGTATAACCTCAACTCGGTCAAGAGGGTAGAGAGGGCTGAACTACCTCAACAAGAGCATACCTCGTTAAACCTTAGACAGGCGTTACAAACCTACCTAACACATTACTCCCTATATATATACACATTATACCCGGGTATACTAATTACAAATTCATAAACCAGATATTATAAACTAGTGGAATCTTTAATTAGCTTTATTAAAGAAACCCTGAGTATAATATTAAGTGGACAATTCCATATAAATTATATATAAAGACCTTGGGCGTAACAACCTGGTTACTGGCTACTACACCTGGTTGCTGGCTACTACACCTGGTTGCTGGCTACTACACCTGGTTGCTGGCTACTACACCTGGTTGCTGGCTACTACACTGTTGCTGCTACTCACCTGGTTGCTGGCTACTCACCTGGTTGCTGGCTACTACACCTGGTTGCTGGCTACTGCACCTGGTTGCTGGCTACTGCACCTGGTTGCTGGCTACTCACCTGGTTGCTGTACACCTGTTGCTAGCTACACCTGGTTGCTGGCTACTGCACCTGGTTGCTGGCTACTGCACCTGGTTGCTGGCTACTCACCTGGTTGCTGGCTACTGCACCTGGTTGCTGGCTACTACACCTGGTTGCTGGCTACTACACCTGGTTGCTGGCTACTACACCTGGTTGCTGGCTACTACACCTGGTTGCTGGCTACTACACCTGCTTACTTTCTACTACACCTGGTTGCTGGCTACTACACCTGGTTGCTGGCTACTACACCTGGTTGCTGGCTATTACACCTGGTTGCTGGCTACTACACCTGGTTACTGGCTACTGCACCTGGTTGCTGGCTACTACACCTGGTTGCTGGCTACTGCACCTGGTTGCTGGCTACTGAACCTGGTTGCTGGCTACTGCACCTGGTTGCTGGCTACTGCACCTGGTTGCTGGCTACTACACCTGGTTGCTGGCTACTACACCTGGTTGCTGGCTACTACACCTGGTTGCTGGCTACTACACCTGGTTGCTGGCTACTACACCTGGTTGCTGGCTACTACACCTGGTTGCTGGCTACTACACCTGGTTACTGGCTACTACACCTGGTTGCTGGCTACTACACCTGGCTGCTGGCTACTACACCTGGTTTCTGGCTATTACACCTGGTTGCTGGCTACTACACCTGGTTACTGGCTACTGCACCTGGTTGATGGCTACTACACCTGGTTGCTGGCTACTACACCTGGTTGCTGGCTACTACACCTGGTTACTGGCTATTACACCTGGTTGCTGGCTACTACACCTGGTTGCTGGCTACTACACCTGGTTGCTGGCTACTACACCTGGTTGCTGGCTACTACACCTGGTTGCTGGCTACTACACCTGGTTGCTGGCTACTACACCTAATTACTGGCTACTGCACCTGGTTGCTGGCTACTACACCAGGTTGCTGGCTACTACACCTGGTTGCTGGCTACTACACCTGGTTGCTGGCTACTACACCTGGTTGCTGGCTACTACACCTGGTTGCTGGCTACTACACCTGGTTGCTGGCTACTACACCTGGTTGCTGGCTACTACACCAGGTTGCTGGCTACTACACCAGGTTGCTGGCTACTACACCTGGTTGCTGGCTACTACACCAGGTTGCTGGCTACTACACCTGGTTGCTGGCTACTACACCTGGTTGCTGGCTACTATACCTGGTTGCTGGCTACTACACCAGGTTGCTGGCTACTACACCTGGTTGCTGGCTACTACACCAGGTTGCTGGCTACTACACCTGGTTGCTGGCTACTACACCTGGTTGCTGGCTACTACACCTGGCTGTCCTGGTTGCATCTCCACCACTGTTAGTGTGACAGCCTCTCTTTCTCTCTATTGCTTCTGACCGGGAGAAATTGGAGGGAAGAGGTGGATTGGTGGAGAGAGGGAGAGTGGAAGTGGAGTGGAGGAGGTGGAGTGGTGGAGGTGGAGTGTTGGAGGTGGAGTGTGGAGTGTTGGAGGTGGAGTGGTGGAGGTGGGTGTGGAGGTGGAGTGTGGAGGTGGAGTGGAGGGGAGTGGTGGAGGTGGAGTGTTGGAGGTGATGGAGGTGAGTGGTGGAGGTGGGTGGTGGAGGTGGAGGGGTGGAGGTGGGTGGGGAGGTGGAGTGGTGGAGTGGAGTGGTGGAGGTGGAGTGGTGGAGGTGGAGTGGAGGAGGTGGAGTGGTGGAGGTGGAGTGGTGGAGGTGGAGTGGTGGAGGTGGGTGGTGGAGGTGGAGTGGTGGAGGTGGAGGTGGAGGTGGAGTGGTGGAGGTGGAGTGGAGGAGGTGGAGTGGTGGAGGTGGAGTGGTGGAGGTGGAGTGGTGGAGGTGGAGTGGTGGAGGTGGAGTGGTGGAGGTGGAGTGGTGGAGGTGGAGTGGTGGAGGTGGAGTGGTGGAGGTGGAGTGGTGGAGGTGGAGTGGTGGAGGTGGAGTGGTGGAGGTGGAGTGGGGAGGTGGAGTGGTGGAGGTGGAGTGGTGGAGGTGGAGTGGTGGAGGTGGAGTGGTGGAGGTGGAGTGGTGGAGGTGGAGTGGTGGAGGTGGAGTGGTGGAGGTGGAGTGGTGGAGGTGGAGTGGTGGAGGTGGAGTGGTGGAGGTGGAGGGTGGAGGGTGGAGGTGGAGTGGGTGGGAGGTGGAGTGGTGGAGGTGGAGTGGTGGAGAGGTGGAGTGGTGGAGGTGGAGTGGTGGAGGTGGAGTGGTGGAGGTGGAGTGGTGGAGGTGGAGTGGTGGAGGTGGAGTGGTGGAGGTGGAGTGGTGGAGGTGGAGTGGTGGAGGTGGAGTGGTGGAGGTGGGTAGTGGTGGAGGTGGAGTGGTGGAGGTGGAGTGGTGGAGGTGGAGTGGTGGAGGTGGAGTGGTGGAGGTGGAGTGGTGGAGGTGGAGTGGTGGAGGTGGAGTGGTGGAGGTGGAGTGGTGGAGGTGGGTGGGTGGAGGTGGAGGGTGGAGGTGGAGTGGTGGAGGTGGGAGGGTGAGGAGTGGTGGAGGTGGAGTGGTGGAGGTGGGGTGGAGGTGGAGGTGGAGTGGGAGGTGGAGTGGTGGAGGTGGTGGTGGAGGTGGAGTGGTGGAGGTGGAGGGTGGGTGGAGGTGGAGTGGTGGTGGAGGTGGGTGGTGGAGGTGGAGTGGTGGAGGTGGAGGTGGTGGAGGTGGAGTGGGTGGGAGGTGGAGTGGTGGAGGTGGGTGGTGGAGGTGAGTGGTGGAGGTAGGGGTGGAGGGTGAGGTGGTGGAGGTGGAGTGGTGGAGGTGGAGTGGTGGAGTGGGGTGAGGGAGTGGTGAGTGGGGGGGAGGTGGAGTGGTGGGGGTGGGAGTGGTGGAGGTGAGTGGTGGAGGTGGAGTGGTGGAGGTGGAGTGGTGGAGGTGGAGTGGTGGAGGTGGAGTGGTGGAGGTGGGTGGTGGAGGTGGATGAGTGGTGGAGTGGTAGGTGGAGTGGTGGAGGTGGAGTGGTGGAGGTGGGTGGTGGAGGTGGAGTGGTGGAGGTGGAGTGGTGGAGGTGGAGTGGTGGGTGGGGGTGGAGGTGGGGTAGTGTGGAGGTGGAGGTGGTGGGGTGGGGAGTGGTGGAGGTGGAGTGGTGGAGGTGGAGTGGTGGAGGGTGGTGGAGGTGGAGTGTGGAGGTGGAGTGGTGGAGGTGAGTGGTGGAGGTGGAGTGGTGGGAGGGTGAGGTGGAGTGGTGGAGGTGGAGTGGTGGAGGTGGATGGTGGAGGTGGAGTGGTGGAGGTGGGTGGTGGAGGTGGAGTGGTGGGTGGAGTGGTGGAGTGGAGTGGTGGAGGTGGAGGTGGTGGAGGTGGAGTGGTGGAGGTGGAGGGTGGAGGTAGTGGTGGAGGTGGAGTGGTGGAGGTGGAGTGGTGGAGGTGGAGTGGTGGAGGTGGAGTGGTGGAGGTGGAGTGGGGTGGGGGTGGTGGAGGTGGAGTGGTGGAGGTGGAGGTGGAGGTGGAGGGTGGAGGTGGAGTGGAGGTGGAGGTGGAGGTGGGTGGTGGAGGTGGAGTGGTGGAGGTGGAGGTGGAGTGGGAGGTGGAGTGGTGGAGGTGGAGTGGTGGAGGTGGAGTGGTGGAGGTGGAGTGGTGGAGGTGGAGTGGTGGAGGTGGAGTGGTGGAGGTGGAGTGGTGGAGGTGGAGTGGTGGAGGTGGAGTGGTGGAGGTGGAGTGGTGGAGGTGGGTGGTGGAGGTGGAGTGGTGGAGGTGGAGTGGTGGAGGTGGAGGGTGGAGGTGGGTGGTGGAAGTGGAGTGGTGGAGGTGGGTGGTGGAGGTGGAGTGGTGGGAGGGTGGGGGTGGTGGAGGTGGAGTGGTGGAGGTAGAGTGGTGGAGGGAGTGGTGGGGTGAGTGGTGGAGGTGGAGTGGTGGAGGTGGAGTGGTGGAGGTGGAGTGGTGGAGGTGGTGTGGTGGAGAAAGGATGTAAAAATTCTTTCTAAAACTATACCTAAAACTTGAAAGTTTTAGATAAAATATAAAACCGCTGAGTTAGTCCACAGTGAAATATTAAACTTTTTGCCCCGACGCCGAGGTTGTGTGTGTGTACTGACCTAGTTGTGGCTGCAGCGGTCGAGTCACAGCTCCTGGCCCCGCCAAGAGTGCGTGCGTGTGTGTGTGTGTGTGTGTGTGTGTGTATGTGTGTGTGTATGTGTGTGTGTGTGTGTGTGTGCGTGCGCATTTCTCTGTCTTATCATTCAATAATTATCCACCACCACCACCATCACCATCACCACCATCACCACCATCACCACCACCACCATCACTACCACCACCATCACCACCACCACTATCACTACCACCACCATCACCACCACCACCATCACCACCACCACCATCACCACTATCATTACCACCACCATCACCACCACCACCATCACCATCACCACCACCACCACTATCACCACCATCACTTCCACCACCACCACCACCACCATCACCACCATCACCACCACCACCATCACCACCATCATCACCACCATCACTACCACCATCACCACCATCCTCACCACCACTCACCACCACCACCACCATCATCACCACCACCACCACCACCATCATCACCACCACCATCACCACCAGCACCACCATCATCACCACCACCACCACCACCATCATCACCACCACCATCACCACCACCACCACCATCATCACCACCACTACCACCACCATCATCACCACCACCATCACCACCACCATCACTATCACCACAATCACCACCACCACCACCACCACGACCACCACCACCACCACCTCCACCATCATCACCACCACGATCACCACCACCATCACTATCACCACAATCACCACCACCACCACCACCATCACCACCATCATCACCACCACCATCACCACCAGCACCACCATCACCACCACCATCACCACCGCCACCGCCATCACCACCACCACCACCATCACTATCACCACAATCACCACCACCACCACCACCACCACCACCACCACCACCACGGGTCTGGTGGCACACATTCTAAACTGCAGAAACTGCCACCTTAATTTTGTGTTAAGTGCCACTGGGGATGGGAATGCTTGCCTGCACTCTGCCTGGAACCTCTCCTTCCAGAGAATGGATGGTCGGGGGGGGGAGAGGGAAGGGGGAGGGGGAGGGGAGGTGGTGGGATTTACCATTAAAGGTATATTGATATTGGAAATTCAGTGTTGCCAAACTTGGAGCACCACCTGTGTCTTGTTTGGGGGAGCTGAAGTGTCTGGCAAAGCTGCAGGAGGAACAGGAAGAGCAGGAGGAGTAGGAGAAGGAGGAGAAAGAGGAGGAGGGGAGCAGGAAGAGCAGGAGAAAGAGGAGGAGGAGGAGGAGGAGGAGTAGGAGGAGGAGGAGGAGGAGGAGGAGGAGGAGGAAGAAGATTAGAAGAAAGAAGGAAGAGATGAAGGATACAATTTAGAGAGCACTTGGATTGTCACTCAGTACGGTGTATAATGATCGTCACGGAAGCAACACCTGGGGTATCGTCACTGACGGGCAAGACACGGAAGCAACACCTGGGGTATCGTCACTGACGGGCAAGACACGGAAGCAACACCTGGGGTATCGTCACTGACGGGCAAGACACGGAAGCAACACCTGGGGTATCGTCACTGACGGGCAGGACACGGAAGCAACACCTGGGGTATCGTCACTGACGGGCAAGACACGGAAGCAACACCTGGGGTATCGTCACTGACGGCCAAGACACGGAAGCAACACCTGGGGTATCGTCACTGACGGCCAAGACACGGAAGCAACACCTGGGGTATCGTCACTGACAGGCAAGACACGGAAGCAACACCTGGGGTATCGTCACTGACGGCCAAGACACGGAAGCAACACCTGGGGTATCGTCACTGACGGCCAAGACACGGAAGCAACACCTGGGGTATCGTCACTGACGGCCAAGACACGGAAGCAACACCTGGGGTATCGTCACTGACGGGCAGGACACGGAAGCAACACCTGGGGTATCGTCACTGACGGGCAGGACACGGAAGCAACACCTGGGGTATCGTCACTGACGGGCAGGACACGGAAGCAACACCTGGGGTATCGTCACTGACGGGCAAGACACGGAAGCAACACCTGGGGTATCGTCACTGACGGCCAAGACACGGAAGCAACACCTGGGGTATCGTCACTGACGGCCAAGACACGGAAGCAACACCTGGGGTATCGTCACTGACGGGCAGGACACGGAAGCAACACCTGGGGTATCGTCACTGATGGGCAGGACACGGAAGCAACACCTGGGGTATCGTCACTGATGGGCAGGACACGGAAGCAACACCTGGGGTATCGTCACTGACGGGCAGGACACGGAAGCAATACCTGGGGTATTGTCACTGATGGGCAGGACACGGAAGCAACACCTGGGGTATCGTCACTGATGGGCAGGACACGGAAGCAACACCTGGGGTATCGTCACTGATGGGCAGGACACATAAGCAACACCTGGGGTATCGTCACTGATGGGCAGGACACGGAAGCAACACCTGGGGTATCGTCACTGACGGGCAGGACACGGAAGCAACACCTGGGGTATCGTCACTGATGGGCAGGACACGGAAGCAACACCTGGGGTATCGTCACTGATGGGCAGGACACGGAAGCAACACCTGGGGTATCGTCACTGATGGGCAGGACACGGAAGCAACACCTGGGTATCGTCACTGACGGGCAGGACACGGAAGCAACACCTGGGGTATCGTCACTGATGGGCAGGACACGGAAGCAACACCTGGGGTATCGTCACTGATGGGCAGGACACGGAAGCAACACCTGGGGTATCGTCACTGATGGGCAGGACACGGAAGCAACACCTAGGATATCGTCACTGATGGGCAGGACACGGAAGCAACACCTGGGGTATCGTCACTGACGGCCAAGACACGGAAGCAACACCTGGGGTATCGTCCCTGATGGGCAGGACACGGAAGCAACACCTGGGGTATCGTCCCTGATGGGCAGGACGCGGAAGCAACACCTGGGGTATCGTCACTGATGGGCAGGACACGGAAGCAACACCTGGGGTATCGTCACTGACGGCCAAGACACGGAAGCAACACCTGGGGTATCGTCACTGACGGCCAAGACACGGAAGCAACACCTGGGGTATCGTCACTGACGGCCAAGACACGGAAGCAACACCTGGGGTATCGTCACTGACGGGCAGGACACGGAAGCAACACCTGGGGTATCGTCACTGACGGGCAGGACACGGAAGCAACACCTGGGGTATCGTCACTGATGGGCAGGACACGGAAGCAACACCTGGGGTATCGTCACTGACGGCCAAGACACGGAAGCAACACCTGGGGTATCGTCACTGACGGCCAAGACACGGAAGCAACACCTGGGGTATCGTCACTGACGGCCAAGACACGGAAGCAACACCTGGGGTATCGTCACTGACGGGCAGGACACGGAAGCAACACCTGGGGTATCGTCACTGACGGGCAGGACACGGAAGCAACACCTGGGGTATCGTCACTGATGGGCAGGACACGGAAGCAACACCTGGGGTATCGTCACTGACGGCCAAGACACGGAAGCAACACCTGGGGTATCGTCACTGACGGCCAAGACACGGAAGCAACACCTGGGGTATCGTCACTGACGGCCAAGACACGGAAGCAACACCTGGGGTATCGTCACTGACGGGCAGGACACGGAAGCAACACCTGGGGTATCGTCACTGATGGCCAAGACACGGAAGCAACACCTGGGTATCGTCACTGACGGCCAAGACACGGAAGCAACACCTGGGGTATCGTCACTGACGGGCAGGACACGGAAGCAACACCTGGGGTATCGTCACTGATGGGCAGGACACGGAAGCAACACCTGGGGTATCGTCACTGATGGGCAGGACACGGAAGCAACACCTGGGGTATCGTCACTGACGACCAAGACACGGAAGCAACACCTAGGATATCGTCACTGACGGCCAAGACACGGAAGCAACACCTGGTGTATCGTCACTGATGGGCAGGACACGGAAGCAACACCTGGGGTATCGTCACTGATGGGCAGGACACGGAAGCAACACCTGGGGTATCGTCACTGACGACCAAGACACGGAAGCAACACCTAGGATATCGTCACTGACGGCCAAGACACGGAAGCAACACCTGGGGTATCGTCACTGATGGGCAGGACACGGAAGCAACACCTGGGGTATCGTCACTGACGACCAAGACACGGAAGCAACACCTGGGGTATCGTCACTGATGGGCAGGACACGGAAGCAACACCTGGGGTATCGTCACTGATGGGCAGGACACGGAAGCAACACCTAGGGTATCGTCACTGACGGGCAGGACACGGAAGCAACACCTGGGGTATCGTCACTGATGGGCAGGACACGGAAGCAACACCTGGGGTATCGTCACTGATGGGCAGGACACGGAAGCAACACCTGGGGTATCGTCACTGACGGGCAGGACACGGAAGCAACACCTGGGGTATCGTCACTGATGGGCAGGACACGGAAGCAACACCTGGGGTATCGTCACTGATGGGCAGGACACGGAAGCAACACCTGGGGTATCGTCACTGATGGGCAGGACACGGAAGCAACACCTGGGGTATCGTCACTGACGGGCAGGACACGGAAGCAACACCTGGGGTATCGTCACTGATGGGCAGGACACGGAAGCAACACCTGGGGTATCGTCACTGATGGGCAGGACACGGAAGCAACACCTGGGGTATCGTCACTGATGGGCAGGACACGGAAGCAACACCTGGGGTATCGTCACTGATGGGCATGACACATAAGCAACACCTGGGTATTGTCACTGACGGGCAGGACACATAAGCAACACCTGGGTATTGTCACTGATGGGCAGGACACATAAGCAACACCTGGGTATTGTCAGTGATGGACAGGACACGCGAGCAACACCTTGGGATGTGTCATCAATGCAGGTGTTGCGTGTGGCACTTGTTCATCAACTTGATTGCACTGTTTACCAGTAACGAGGCACCTACGTCATGCCAGACAAGGAGGATGGCACTCCTGAGTGTGTGTGTGTGTGTGTGGCACTGCCCCAGGTGTTGGAACATCCTGGGTGGGCAGAGCACAGATCACTGGAGCACCATGAAGCTTGACTCGGCACCCCAGTGAAAAGCTTGATGACCCTTAAGCATGAACCAGATCATGCTTGATCAAGCTGATTTAGGCCAAAAACCTTTTTCTCTTTGTTTAGACAAGCTGGATTTAGCAGTGTACTGCTGCCCTATTCTGTGAGAGAGTTACCTAGTGGGAACAAGAGCTAGGAATGTTTCCCTGCCATATTCCATCACATAGGATGGAGCTGAGATATAAATATGTATATGCACTGGGTGCTGAAATCTGCAAGTCTGAGCTGGGAGACTCCAGAGGGTCGATAAGGATTTCGCAAAGAGGTTCATTAAGGAGTTCATCTGCTGCAGGAGGTTCAAAGGTTTCATCTTTATCAGAGCTGGAGTTACTATTACTTGAGACTTACCATCTTTCATGATAGTTTGTATGAGAGAGAGAGAGAAAAGAAGGGGTGGAAGAGGGTGGGGGAGGACGTCCGTTTCTACCACTGATAAAGACTGACTCCTGGAGGTGTCTAAGAAAGGCGGGGACACCACACAACTTCTCCTGGTCACAACAATTCCAGAGCATAAAAACACTAGTAGTAAAGGATCTTTCTGATGCAACGTTTACCCCTCCACATCACCACCAGACGATGCCTTGAGCGAAATGTTTTCTTTTAAAGGATCCTCTACTACCAATGTTATTATTCTGACTTGTCGACTTTTGCCAGTGTCTGTCTACCGCAGTTCCAGCGCACACTCCTGAAGCGATGGGTTGCTGGGGGAAGTTCAGCCACAAAGACAGTAGCTTAGGATAGGTTGCTGGGGAAAGTTCAGACACAAAGACAGTAGCTTAGGATGGGTTGCTGGGGAAGTTCAGACACAAAGACAGTAGCTTAGGATGGGTTGCTGGGGAAGTTCAGACACAAAGATATATCTTTTTCATTTATGTTAATGTAAAAATTAATAATTTTGTACCAAAAGAACCTTAGAAAACTTACCTAACTTTATTATAACAAGCGCAATTTAATTTAGCCTAATCCAACTAAATATATTTTCGATAAGTCTACAATAATTTAATAATAAACAAACACAATGAAATATATTTTTTTTCGTTAGGTTCAGAATGATTCTTCCGAAATTATAGCATACACAAATTTTCGCTTGCCTTATTCGGCAAGAAGAGTGTTGCTATTCAAGCCAAAATAGCAAGTTTTACCTATTCGGCACGACATATATATATATATGTTTGTGTGCGCGTGTGTGAGTACTCACCAACACGTAGCAGCGGGGGTCGAGTCTTAGGACGTCTTTCTGAGGTTAAACACCGATCGATCGTATACTCTCCCTATAACTGGATGACCGAAGGAGGGAGGGGGTGGGGGAGGGAGGCAGGGAGGGAGAGAGGGAGAAGGGGAGGGGGAATGAGTGAGTGAGGGAGGGAATACCAGCAGTTTGGTTTACCCTTGTTACTCAACTAACATTGTTGACGAACTTAAGTAATATTTATCTTTGTGACCCACTTACACACACACACACACACACACACACACACACACACACACACACACACACACACACACACACACACACACAGACACACACAA
>WNWK01004990.1:0-50000 GCA_009830355.1 Cherax destructor | reverse complement strand
TTAGTTCCAGAGCTAAGGGGATTGTCCTACGAAGAAAAGTTAAGGAAAATCGGCCTGACGACACTGGAGGACAGGAGGGTTAAGTGAGACATGATAACGACATACAAAATACTGCGAGGAATTGACAAGGTGGATAGAGACAGGATGTTCCAGAGAGGACACACAGAAACAAGGGGACACAATTGGAAGTTGAAGACTCAGATGAGTCAAAGGGATGTTAGGAAGTATTTCTTCAGTCACAGAGTAGTAAGGAAGTGGAACAGTTTAGCAAGTGATGTAGTGGAGGCAGGAACCATACATAGCTTTAAGACGAGGTATGATAAAGCTCAAGGAGCAGGGAGAGAGGGACCCAGTAGCGATCAGTGAAGAGGCGGGGCCAGGAGCTGAGTCTCGACCCTTGCAACCACAAATAGGTGAGTACAAACAGATGAGTACACACACTCATCCTTCCCTCACATACATGTAAATGTAAATAACTGTTTTTAACTTATTCCTAGTATATATCCTTTATAGTATAATAACATATATCTCCCACAGTGTATAATATTAAGGTATTAAATGAACACCAATGGAAGTAAGTCACTGTGTGACTTTTTTGGGTTATCCTGGGTGGTGCTCTACACGTATGCTGCTATGTATGATGATCTATGTAACTGTTTGTGTATACCTGAATAAACTTACTCCCATGTTCCCTTCCCCCAGAGGAGTCACGTGTCATGGGGAGAGAGGGGGTACACCGGGGGTGGCGCAGGGGCTCTCAGGTGGTGGGGTGCTGGTGGGAGAGAGGTGAGGTGGGGAGAGAGGGTGAGAGGGGAAGTGGGGAGAGAGTGAAGGTGGGGGTGAGAGGGAAGGTGGGGTGAGAGGGGAGGTGGGTAGGGAGGGGAGGTGGGAGTTAGAGGGTAGGTGGGAGTGAGAGGGGAGGTGGGAGTGAGAGGGAGGTGGGAGTGAGAGGGAGGTGGGAGTGAGAGGGAGGTGGGAGTGAGAGGGGAGGTGGGAGTGAGAGGGAGGTGGGAGTGAGAGGGGAGGTGGGAGTTAGAGGAAAGGTGGGAGTGAGAGTGGAGGTGGGAGTGAGAGTGGAGGTGGGAGTGAGAGGGGAGGTGGGAGTGAGAGGGGAGGTGGGAGTGAGAGTGGAGGTGGGAGTGAGAGTGGAGGTGGGAGTGAGAGGGGAGGTGGGAGTGAGAGGGGAGGTGGGAGTGAGAGGGGAGGTGGGAGTGAGAGTGGAGGTCAGTTATAGTACAGTATTAGTATCTTACAACCGTTATAGAATCACGAGGTTTGCACGTGACTGTTGACCGTTACGTTCTTGATGACCTAAGCAGTGTCAAAGGTCAGTGTTCGAATATGAACGCTCCTTGGCCCTCCTAGCGTCAGTTACCATCGAGTCACATAGTAGATCAGGCGGCAGGCGTTTACGCTCTCCGGGACTCCCATACAACTTTCTCCAATACATCAAGTTACCAACCAAGCTCCTCTGTTTATTACCCAATCCATGAGTACAACCCCCACAACAGAGGTGGGGGTGAGAGTGTAGGTGGGAGTGAGAGTGGTGGTGGGAGTGAGAGTAGTGGTGGGAGTGAGAGTGGTGGTGGGGGTGAGAAGGAGGTGGGGTGAGAGGGAAGGTGGGCGTGAGAGGAGGGGTTAGAGGGCAGGTGGGGTGAGAGGGGATGTGGGAGTGAGAGGGAGGTGGGGGTGAGAGGAGAGGTGGGGGTGAGAGAGAGGTGGGAGTGAGAGGGGATGTGGGAGTGGAGGGAGGTGAGGGTGAGAGGGAGGTTGGGTTAGAGGGAGGTGGGGTGAGAGGGAGGTGGGATGAGAGGGAGGTGGGGTGAGAGAGGAGGTGGGGGTGAGAGGAGGTTGGGGTTAGAGGGAGGTGGGTGAGAGGGGATGTGGGAGTGAGAGGAGGTGGGGGTGAGAGGGGAGGTGGGGTCGTTGGTCAACATTAGTACTAACACTGCTACTGTTCTACTGTTGCTGCTACCACTGACTGTTTGCTACTTGCTTGTTGCTACGTTACTACTGTTTGCTGCCACTGTTGCTTTATTGCTTTGCTACTGTTACTACGTTGCTGCTGCCATGTCTTTTGCTTCTGTTATCTGTTGCCACTGTTCCATGTTGCTCTGTACACTGTTGCTTTTTATTCTGTTGCTACTGTTACTACTGTTGTTGCTGCCACTGTTGCTTCTATTGTTTGCTACTGTTACTACTGTTGTTGCTCACTGTTGCTTCTATTGTGTTGTACTGTTACTACTGTTGTGCTGCCACTGTTGCTTCTATTGTGTTGCTACTGTTACTACTGTTGTTGCTGCAACTGTTCTTTATTGCTTTGCTACTGTTATTACTGTTGTTGCGCCACTGTTGCTTCTATTGCTGTTGCTACTGTTACTACTGTTGTTGCTGCACTGTTGCTCTATTGTTTTGCTACTGTTACTACTGTTGTGCACTTTTTATTGCTTGCTACTGTTACTACTGTTGTGCTGCCACTGTTCTCTATTGTTGACTGTTATACTGTTGCTGCTGCCACTGTTGCTTCTATTGCTGTTGCTATTGTTACTACTGTTGCTTGCCACTGTTCTTCTATTGCTGTTGTATGTCTACTGTTGTTGCTGCCACTGTTGTCTATTGTTGTTGCATGTCACTGTTTGCTGCCACTGTTGCTTCTATTGCTGTTGCTACTGTTACACTGTTGTTGCTCCACTGTTGCTTCTATTGTTGTTGCTACTGTTACTACTGTTGTGCTGCCATGTTCTTCTATTGTGTTGCTACTGTTACTACTGTTGTTCGCCACTGTTGCTCATTGTGTTGCTACGTTACTACTGTTGCTGCTGCACTGTTTTCATTGCTGTTGCTACTGTTACTACGTTGTGCTGCCACTGTTACTCTATTGCTGTTGCACTGTTACTACTGTTGCTGCTGCCACTGTTACTCTATTGCTGTTGCTACTGTTATACTGTTGCTGCTGCCACTGTTACTTCTGATTGTTGTTGCTACTGACCACTGTTTCTATTTCTGTTGCTACTGTTACTACTGTTGCTGCTGCCACTGTTACTTCTATTGCTGTTGCTACTGTTATTACTGTCGCTGCTGCCACTGTTACTTCTATTGCTGTTGCTACTGTTACTACTGTTGCTGCTGCCACTGTTACTTCTATTGTTGTTGCTACTGTTACTACTGTTGCTGCTGCCACTGTTACTTCTATTGCTGTTGCTACTGTTACTACTGTTGCTGCTGCCACTGTTGCTTCTATTGCTGTTGCTACTGTTACTACTGTTGCTGCTGCCACTGTTGCTTCTATTGCTGTTGCTACTGTTACTACTGTTGCTGCTGCCACTGTTGCTTCTATTGCTGTTGCTACTGTTACTACTGTTGCTGCTGCCACTGTTACTTCTATTGTTGTTGCTACTGTTACTACTGTTGTTGCTGCCACTGTTGCTTCTATTGCTGTTGCTACTGTTACTACTGTTGTTGCTGCCACTGTTGCTTCTATTGCTGTTGCTACTGTTACTACTGTTGCTGCTGCCACTGTTGCTTCTATTGCTGTTGCTACTGTTACTACTGTTGCTGCTGCCACTGTTGCTTCTATTGCTGTTGCTACTGTTACTACTGTTGCTGCTGCCACTGTTGCTTCTATTGCTGTTGCTACTGTTATCTACTGTTGTGCTGCTGTTCTCTATGTTGCTTTATACTGTTGCTCACTGTGTTTATTGCTGTTGCTATGTTCTACTGTTGCCTGTGCTCTGCTTGCTCGTCTACTGCTGCTCGCTACTGCTTGCTGCTACTGCTTTTTGCTGTGCTACGCGTGCTGCTGTGCTAGCTTGCTGCTGCTCTACTGCTCTGCTGCTGCACTGCTGCTGCTACTGCTGCTGCTACTGCTGCTGCTGGTGTTGCTGCTACTGCTGCTGCTACTGCTGCTGCTACTGCTGCTGCTGGTGTTGCTGCTACTGCTGCTGCTGCTGCTGCTGCTACTGTTGCTGCTGTTACTGCTGCTGCTGCTGTTGCTGCTGCTGTTGCTGCTGCTGCTATTGCTGCTGCTGCTACTGCTACTGCTGCTGCTGCTGCTACTGCTGCTGTTACTGCTACTGCTGCTGTTACTGCTACTGTTGTTACTACTACAACTGCTACTATTGCTACTGCTACAATTGCTACTGCTACAACTGCTACTGTTACACTGCTACAACTGCTACTGTTGCTACTGCTACTACTGTTGCTACTACTACAACTGTTACTGTTGCTACTGCTACTACTGTTGCTACTACTACAACTGCTACTGTTGCCACTGCTACTGCTGCAACTGCTACTGTTGCTTCTGCTGCTACTGCTGCAACTGGTACTGCTACAACTGCTACTGCTACAGGTGCGACTGCTGTTACTGCTACAGCTGCTAATGTTTCTGCTGTTACAACTGCTACTGTTGCTGCCGTTGCTACCGCTACAAGTGCTACTGCTACACCTACTACTGTTGCTACTGCTACTGTTGCTGCTGCTACTGAAGTGGGATGCAGCAAATGGTTACTGCAAACAACACGCCAATACGCAACGCACCACTACGCAACTCAAACAACGCACCACAACGCGACACTACTCAACAGAACGTAAATAACACGCCACTACGCAACGCAACGCAAATTACGCGACACTACTCAACGCAACGCAAATAACGCACCACTGCGTAGCGCGAACAACGTATTACTGCTCAACGCAAACAACGCACCACTACACAACGCAGATGAACGCCGGCAAATGGCGTAGATACTAGGGTGTATTTCTCGCCATTTTGGAGTATGATGCGTGAGGGGTGGCCGCCCCCCAGTGAGGGGTGGTCGCCCCCCAGTGAGGGGTGGCCGCCCCCCAGTGAGGGGTGGCCGCTCCCCCGTGAGGAGGGGACGCCTTCCTGTAGGGGGCGGCTCCCCTCCCTACACTATGTTCTACCAACCCCTCAACGCCCCCCAGCAAGTGCTGACCCCCTCAGCCCCACTATACCTTCCCCTCAATCCTACCATACCTTCCCTCATCCCCACTATACTTTCCTATCATCCCCACCCTACCTTCCCCCTCATCCCTATTATACCTTCACCTCATCCCCACTATACATTCCCTCATCCCCACTATACCTTCCCTCATACCCACTATACCTTCCCTCATCCCCACCATACCTTCCTCTCATCCCCACTATACATTCCCTAATCCCACTATACCTTCCCTCATCCCCACCATACCTTCCTCTCATCCCCACTATACATTCCCTAATCCCCACTATACCTTCCCTCATCCCCACTATACCTTCCCCTCATTCCTACCATACCTTCCCTCATCCCCACTATACCTTCCCTCATCCCCACTATACCTTCCCTCATCCCCACTATACCTTCCCTCATCCCCACCATACCTTCCTCTCATCCCCACCATACCTTCCCCCTCATCCCTATCATACCTTCACCTCATTCTCACCATACCTTCCCTTATCCCCACTATACCTTCCCCTCATCCCCACTATACCTTCCCTCACCCCCACCATACCTTCCCTCATCCCCACTATACCTTCCGCTCATCCCTACCATACCTTCCCCTCTCCACTATACCTTCCCTCATCCCCACCATACCTTCCTCTCATCCCCACCATACCTTCCCCTCATCCCTATCATACCTTCACCTCATTCTCACCATACCTTCCCTCATCCCCACTATACCTTCCCCTCATCCCCACTATACCTTCCCTCACCCCACCATACCTTCCCTCATCCCCACTATACCTTCCGCTCATCCCTACCATACCTTCCCTCATCCCACTATACCTTCCTCTCATCCCCACCATACAGTCCCCTCTTTCCTACCATACCTTCCCTCATCCCCACCATACCTTCCCTCGTCCCCACTATACCTTCCCTTATCCCCACCATACCTTCCCCTCATCCCCACTATACCTTCCTCTCATCCCCACCATACCTTCCCTCATCCCACTATACATTCCCTCATCCCCACCATACCTTCTCATCCCCACTATACCTTCTCCTCATCCCCACCATACCTTCCTCTCATCCCCCATCATACCTTCCCTCATCCCTACCATACCTTTCCCTCACCCCACTATACCTTCCCTCATCCCCACCATACCTTCCCTCATCCCCACAATACCTTCCCTTCATCCCCACTATACCTTCCCTCATCCCCACCATACTTTCCCTCATCCCACTATACCTTCCCTCATCCCCACCATACCTTCCCTCATCCCCACTATATCTTCCCTCATCCCCACCATACCTTCCCCTCATCCCCACTATACCTTCCCTCATCCCTACCATACCTTTCCCTCATCCCCACCATACCTTCCCTCATCCCCACCATACCTTCCCCTCAACCCCACCATACCTTCCCTCATCCCTACTATTCCTTCCCTTATCCCCACTATACCTTCACCTCATCCCTATTATACCTTCCCTCATCCCTACCATACCTTCCCTCATCCCCACCATGCCTTCCCTCATCCTCACTATACCTTCCTTCATTCCCACCATACCTTCCCTCATCCCTACTATACCTTCCCTTATCCCTACCATACCTTCCCTTCATCCCCACCATACCTTCCCCTCATCCCTACTATACCTTCCCCTCATCCCTACCATACCTTCCCTTCATCCCTACCATACCTTCCCCTCATCCCTACCATACCTTCCCTTCATCCCCACCATACCTTCCCCTCATCCCCACTATACCTTCCCCTCAGGTCACGTGTAAGTCTCATAACATTCCCCTCCTTCCCCTCTAATGCCTCGACCACTCCCCTCCCCACATCCCCAGACGAGGGGAAGCGGCTGATAATGTGAGGGGAAATTTATAGTGATTGGCTGCAAAGAAAAAAAAATATGAGGAAAAACACGGTAATAATTGTTGAGCGTGTGTATGTTGGCGGCCATAGTGGCGGCGTTGCCACGTCTCCCTCCACTCCCAGACACACATCACACACACAAAGCAACCACTGCTCTACCTGGCCGGGGATCCATAATATTCCCCACACGGACTCACCTCTAGCCATTTTAGCCTCGGGGATGAGCCAAGTCCGTTACCGAAATAAGTCATGGTTGTGGTTTTCTTGCCCTGCGGAATGTGGCCCCCCTTATGTTGTCGTTCTCCTGTTTAGCCCTCATTAGCCCTGGCTAATGAGCTTCGCTCAATGTTTCCGACTTAAATGGTTTTTCCTGGCTGCAATGCTTCTGCCAAATGGCCTGCCAAAGCTTTTCCTTGCTCTCAAAGGTTTTCCTGGCTTCAAATGGCTTTTTCCTGGCTTCAAATGGCTTTTTCCTGGCTTCAAACGTTTCCTCAAGGCTTTTCCCTCTGGCCTTCACATAAGCTTGTTTTTCCCCTCAAAATGCTGCAAATGGCTTTTTCTTGGCTTCAAAATGGTTTTCCCTAAAAGTTCGAAAGGCTTTTCTTGCTTCAAAAGTTTTCCTGGCTTGAAAGTTTTTCCTGGCTTCAAAAGGATTTTCCTGGCTTAAAGTTTCCTGGCTTAAGTTTTTCCTGGCTTCAAAGGGCTTTTTCCTGGCTCAAAAGTTTTCCTGGCTTCAAAAAGTTTTTTTCCTGGCTTCAAAAAGTTTTTTTCCTGGCTTCAAAAAGTTTTTTTCCTGGCTTCAAAAAGGTTTTTTCCTGGCTTAAAGTTTTTTTTCCTGGCTTAAAAAGTTTTTTCCTGGCTTCAAAAGGTTTTTTCCTGGCTTAAAGTTTTTTTCCTGGCTTAAAAAGTTTTTTTCCAGGCTTCAAAAAGTTTTTTTCCTGGCTTCAAAAAGGATTTTTCCTGGCTTGAAGTTTTTTTTCCTGGCTTAAAAAAATTTTTCCTTGCTTCAAAAAGTTTTTTTCCTGGCTTAAAGTTTTTCCTGGCTTAAAAGTTTTTCCTGGCTTCAAAAATTTTCCTGGCTTCAAATGGCTTTTTCCTGGCTTCAAAAGGTTTTTCCTGGCTTCAAAGGGCTTTTTCCTGGCTTCAAATGGCTTTTTCCTGGCTTCAAATGGCTTTTTCCTGGCTTCAAAAGGCTTTTTCCTGGCTTCAAAAAGTTTTCCTGGCTTCAAAAAGGTTTTTCCTGGCTTCAAAAAGGTTTTTTCCTGGCTTCAAAAGGTTTTTTTCCTGGCTTCTAAAAGTTTTATTCCTGGCTTCTAAAAGTTTTATTCCTGCCTTCTAAAAGTTTTATTCCTGGCTTCTAAAAGTTTTTTTCCTGGCTTCTAAAAGTTTTATTCCTGGCTTCTAAAAGTTTTATTCCTGGCTTCTAAAAGTTTTATTCCTGGCTTCTAAAAGTTTTATTCCTGGCTTCTAAAAGTTTTATTCCTGGCTTCTAAAAGTTTTTTTCCTGGCTTCTAAAAGTTTTATTCCTAGCTTCTAAAAGTTTTATTCCTGGCTTCAAAAGGCTTTCATAGAGGGGGACTAATCTGTTCCCTTGCAACAGTGAGCAACATTTGCATCTCAGAGCGACTGAGAGGGAGAAGTTAGATGGAAGTTGTGGTTGCTGAGTCAGTGTGTTAGTGTTGTTGTTGTAGTTGCTGAGTCAGTGTGTTAGTGTTGTTGTTGTGGTTGCTGAGTCAGTGTGTTAGTCGTTTGTTAGTTGTTTAGTTGCTGAGTCAGTGTGTTAGTGTTGTTGTTGTAGTTGCTGAGTCAGTGTGTTAGTGTTGTTGTTGTGGTTGCTGAGTCAGTGTGTTAGTGTTGTTGTTGTAGTTGCTGAGTCAGTTTGTTAGTGTTGTTGTTGTAGTTGCTGAGTCAGTGTGTTAGTGTTGTTGTTGTAGTTGCTGAGTCAGTGTGTTAGTGTTGTTGTTGTAGTTGCTGAGTCAGTGTGTTAGTGTTGTTGTTGTGGTTGCTGAGTCAGTTTGTTAGTGTTGTTGTTGTAGTTGCTGAGTCAGTGTGTTAGTGTTGTTGTTGTAGTTGCTGAGTCAGTGTGTTAGTGTTGTTGTTGTAGTTGCTGAGTCAGTGTGTTAGTGTTGTTGTTGTAGTTGATGAGTCAGTTTGTTAGTGTTGTTGTTGTAGTTGCTGAGTCAGTTGTTAGTGTTGTTGTTGTGGTTGCTGAGTCAGTTGTTAGTGTTGTTGTTGTGGTTGCTGAGTCAGTGTGTTAGTGTTGTTGTTGTGTTGCTGAGTCAGTGTGTTAGTGTTGTTGTTGTAGTTGCTGAGTCAGTGTGTTAGTGTTGTTGTTGTAGTTGCTGAGTCAGTGTTTAGTGTTGTTGTTGTGGTTGCTGAGTCAGTTTGTTAGTGTTGTTGTTGTAGTTGCTGAGTCAGTGTGTTAGTGTTGTTGTTGTAGTTGATGAGTCAGTGTGTTAGTGTTGTTGTTGTAGTTGCTGAGTCAGTGTGTTAGTGTTGTTGTTGTGGTTGCTGAGTCAGTGTGTTAGTGTTGTTGTTGTGGTTGCTGAGTCAGTTTGTTAGTGTTGTTGTTGTAGTTGCTGAGTCAGTGTGTTAGTGTTGTTGTTGTAGTTGCTGAGTCAGTGTGTTAGTGTTGTTGTTGTGGTTGCTGAGTCAGTGTGTTAGTGTTGTTGTTGTGGTTGCTGAGTCAGTGTGTTAGTGTTGTTGTTGTGGTTGCTGAGTCAGTTTGTTAGTGTTGTTGTTGTGGTTGCTGAGTCAGTTTGTTAGTGTTGTTGTTGTGGTTGCTGAGTCAGTTTGTTAGTGTTGTTGTTGTGGTTGCTGAGTCAGTTTGTTAGTGTTGTTGTTGTGGTTGCTGAGTCAGTTTGTTAGTGTTGTTGTTGTGGTTGCTGAGTCAGTTTGTTAGTGTTGTTGTTGTGGTTGCTGAGTCAGTTTGTTAGTGTTGTTGTTGTAGTTGCTGAGTCAGTTTGTTAGTGTTGTTGTTGTGTTGCTGAGTCAGTTTGTTAGTGTTGTTGTTGTAGTTGCTGAGTCAGTTTGTTAGTGTTGTTGTTGTAGTTGCTGAGTCAGTTTGTTAGTGTTGTTGTTGTGGTTGCTGAGTCAGTTTGTTAGTGTTGTTGTTGTAGTTGCTGAGTCAGTTTGTTAGTGTTGTTGTTGTGGTTGCTGAGTCAGTTTGTTAGTGTTGTTGTTGTGGTTGCTGAGTCAGTTTGTTAGTGTTGTTGTTGTAGTTGCTGAGTCAGTTTGTTAGTGGTGTTGTTGTAGTTGCTGAGTCAGTTTGTTAGTGTTGTTGTTGTGGTTGCTGAGTCAGTTTGTTAGTGTTTTTGTTGTTGTTGCTGAGTCAGTTTGTTAGTGTTGTTGTGGTTGCTGAGTCAGTTTGTTAGTGTTGTTGTTGTAGTTGCTGAGTCAGTTTGTTAGTGTTGTTGTTGTAGTTGCTGAGTCAGTTTGTTAGTGTTGTTGTTGTGGTTGCTGAGTCAGTTTGTTAGTGTTTTTGTTGTGGTTGCTGAGTCAGTTTGTTAGTGTTGTTGTTGTTGTAGTTGCTGAGTCAGTTTGTTATTGTTGTTGTTGTGGTTGCTGAGTCAGTTTGTTAGTGTTGTTGTTGTGGTTGCTGAGTCAGTTTGTTAGTGTTGTTGTTGTGGTTGCTGAGTCAGTTTGTTAGTGTTGTTGTTGTGGTTGCTGAGTCAGTTTGTTAGTGTTGTTGTTGTAGTTGCTGAGTCAGTTTGTTAGTGTTGTTGTTGTGGTTGCTGAGTCAGTTTGTTAGTGTTGTTGTTGTGGTTGCTGAGTCAGATTGTTAGTGTTGTTGTTGTAGTTGCTGAGTCAGTTTGTTAGTGTTGTTGTTGTTGCTGCTGCTGAGTCAGTTTGTTAGTGTTGTTGTTGTGGTTGCTGAGTCAGTTTGTTAGTGTTGTTGTTGTGGTTGCTGAGTCAGTTTGTTAGTGTTGTTGTTGTAGTTGCTGAGTCAGTTTGTTAGTGTTGTTGTTGTGGTTGCTGAGTCAGTGTGTTAGTGTTGTTGTTGCTGAGTCAGTTTGTTAGTGTTGTTGTTGTGGTTGCTGAGTCAGTTTGTTAGTGTTGTTGTTGTGGTTGCTGAGTTAGTTTGTTAGTGTTGTTGTTGCTGAGTCAGTTTGTTAGTGTTGTTGTTGTAGTTGCTGAGTCAGTTTGTTAGTGTTGTTGTTGCTGAGTCAGTTTGTTAGTGTTGTTGTTGTAGTTGCTGAGTTAGTTTGTTAGTGTTGTTGTTGCTGAGTCAGTTTGTTAGTGTTGTTGTTGCTGAGTCAGTTTGTTAGTGTTGTTGCTGAGTTAGTTTGTTAGTGTTGTTGTTGCTGAGTCAGTTTGTTAGTGTTGTTGTTGTGGTTGCTGAGTCAGTTTGTTAGTGTTGTTGTTGCTGAGTCAGTTTGTTAGTGTTGTTGTTGCTGAGTTAGTTTGTTAGTGTTGTTGTTGCTGAGTTAGTTTGTTAGTGTTGTTGTTGCTGAGTTAGTTTGTTAGTGTTGTTGTTGCTGAGTTAGTTTGTTAGTGTTGTTGTTGCTGAGTTAGTTTGTTAGTGTTGTTGTTGCTGAGTTAGTTTGTTAGTGTTGTTGTTGCTGAGTTAGTTTGTTAGTGTTGTTGTTGCTGAGTTAGTTTGTTAGTGTTGTTGTTGCTGAGTTAGTTTGTTAGTGTTGTTGTTGCTGAGTTAGTTTGTTAGTGGTGTTGTTGCTGAGTTAGTTTGTTAGTGTTGTTGTTGCTGAGTTAGTTTGTTAGTGTTGTTGTTGCTGAGTCAGTTTGTTAGTGGTGTTATTTTGGTTGCTGAGTCCAGCACTTCAGCAGTAAGGTTTTGTAGCTGCTGAGTGAAGCACCTCAGCAGGTGAATGAAAAGCAGGGGTGCCATGACTACATTGAGAGTCAACACAGTAAGTGTCAGGGGCCCAAGACTTTTCATCAGCCTCCCGCTATACATAAGGGGGATTACCAATGGTTCCCCCAACTCTACTCAAGAAGGAACTGGATAGATTCCTAACGTCAGTACCTGATCAGCCAGACTTTGTTTCATATGTTGGACTGCGTGAGACCAACAGTAACAGCCTGGGTAATCAGGCTTTGATACACCGGGGGGGGCGTTGACCCCCGGAACACTCTGCAGATTGATCACGGGGGGAATGGTAGATGCTCCCCTCCCCTCATTCCTAGCTTTTCCCCCTCCCCACACCCAGTCACCCATAACTCCCCTCCATTAATACCCTCACCACTTCCCTCCCCCAGCACCCTCACCCCTCACGCCAAACACCTTCAGCCCCCTCCCCTGTCATCTTCCCCTCACCCCTCACCCACCCCCCCCATATCTTTCACATCACTCTAGACTTCTTCTCTCACACCTCGATCCGATGCAATGGCCTCCTGAAAGCTCCCCCGATCAACCAGGCTGTTTCTGCCCGAGGTCATCACGATCTGCCAGACGCGAAACTACGTGTGGAAACCTACACACGATCCTCATTTAGGCTTCCGTCTTGATTCTTATTACCAGTAGAAAATAAATTAGATTTTGCCGTGAACTGGCTAGTTTATTGTGCGCCCCATATCCATCTTGTAGGCCTAGAGACTAGGCCTAGGAGTACATCTGAATTTACATCTACAATCAGCCTATTTTTTTCACATTGGTTGTTGTGCAAGAGTAAACATGCTTCTAGAGTTGGCATTAAGCTAATGAGCTCACTTCTGGCTTCTGTGTTAGAAGATAAAGAAGTGGGTCGATTACTAACAGCAATAATCAGGACAATGAGTGACTAGGATTGTCTCCCCCCAAAAATATAAAGGATGGGAAGGGGAACTGCAGATAGAGAAAACGGGAGCCGCGAAACCAGAGGGGAAACTCCCTCAGAGTGCATCAAAGAGAAGCAGATGATAATAGTATTGAAAATGGTATATAAACTTCAGAAGATTACTCAGAAATTACCGGTGACTGGGTGGAAATAGTGCGTGTGGTAAACACTCCATAGATTGAGACACTTATGCAACATATGGTAATCTTTATTGAGGAAACGTTTCGCCACACAGTGGCTTTAACTTGTCGGTTTTAAAACCATCTATCACAAACACTGCACCAGCAGCATGGTCTCTAGCCAGGGTGAAAATACTGGTACACGATCCCAGTGGAAATAAGTCACTTTATCATAGGTAATTTCGACAAGGTATGATCATTGTACTTATGTGTTCCTCTGCATACATAAACTTACAGCTGCGGTAGCAAATGAGTCAGTTGTGATTACAGAAAATGAAGTAGGTGCCATCCCGATACCCAGTGCCTAGGCACGCTAGAGGCCTTCCTTGTAATTAATATTTTGTAATATGTACCTTTGATATACCTTTGAAGAGTTTCGAGAGTATCTACTCTCTGAGCCCGGCCATGGGCCAGGCTCGTCTGGTGCTTGCCTGGTCAACCAGGCTGTTGCTGCTGGAGGCCCGCTGCCCCACATATCCATCACAGCCTGGTTGATCTGGCACCTGGTGAAGATATTTGTCCAGTTTCCTCTTGAAGGCTTCTACACTGGTTCCAGCCGTGTTTCGGATATCTTCTGGTAAGATGTTGAATAGTCTGGGACCCCGGATGTTAATACAGTGCTCCCGTATTGTCCCCACCGCACCCCTGCTCCTCACTGGGTTTATTTTACACTTTCTCCCATATCTCTCACTCCAGTATGTTGTTATGGCAGTGTGCAGATTTGGGACCAGGCCCTCAAGTACTTTCCATGTATATATTATCATGTATCTCTCTCTCCTCCGCTCCAATGAGTACATGTTCAAGACTTGAAGGCGTTCCCATAATTTAGATGTTTCAATGGCTCAATGTGAGCCGTAAACGATCTCTGGATTTGTTCCAGCTCTGCTATTTCTCCTGCCCTGAACGGGGCCGTCAGCACTGAGCAGTATTCTAAGTGAGGGAGCACTAGCGATTTGAATAGTGTCACCATCGGCATTATTTCCTTGTTTTGAAAGTTCTCAATACCCACCCCGTCATCTTCCTGGCTGTTGTGATCTTTGTCTTGTTATGGTCTTTAAACGACAGATCAGCAGACATAATTATTCCCAAGTCCTTTACGTGTTCCTTTCGTTCTATGTGGTGACCCTCTTGCGTTTTGTATATAGTGTTCCTTTTGAGTTCTTCATTTTTTCCATACCTAAGCAGCTGAAACTTATCACCATTGAACGTCATGTTGTTCTCCACTGCCCATTGGAAGACCCTGCTTATGTCCTCCTGTAATTTTTCAGTGTCCTCTACCGTAGTGACTTTCATGCTTATTTTAGTGTCATCTGCAAATGATGATACAAAAGTGTGCTGGTGTTTTTATCTATGTCTGCTATGAGGATGAGAAACAGCAGAGGTGCCAGGACAGTGCCTTGGGGCACTGAGCTTTTGACCTCGCTGATGCTGGATCTTGCCCTGTTCACTACTACTTTTTGTGTTCTTTGTGTTAGGAACTCAAAATCCATCTGCCTACCTTCCCCGTAATGCCTATGGCCCTCATTTTGTGCGCTATCACTCCATGATCGCATTTGTCAAACGCCTTTGCAAAATCTGTGTAAATCACATCTGCGTTTTGGTCGTCCTCCAATGCCTCCGTAATTCTGTCATAATGGTTCAGCAGCTGTGACAGGCATGATCGACCCGCTCTAAAGCCATGCTGGTTCGGGTTATGTTGGTTGTGCTGGTCCATGAACTTTGTAATCTGCCGTCTCATCACTCTTTCAAAGATTTTTATGATGTGAGAAGTGAGGGCTACTGGTCTGTAATTTTAGCTAGTGCTCTACTACCTCCCTTATGCAAAGGAGCTATGTCTGCACTCTTTAAGGCCTCTGGAATTTCACCTAGATCTAAGCTCTTTCTCCACAGAATACTAAGGGCTCTTGCTAATGGTACTTTGCACTGCTTTATAAATAAAGCATTCCATGAATCTGGTCCAGGTGCTGAGTGAGTGGGCATGTTGGCCATTTCTTTTCGAAATCTATGGGATTTGTACTAATGTCGGTTAGGTGGTCTCGCAGCCTTCTGCTGGAGTGAAAAATATTTCTGCATTTTCTCCTTGCTGTCATTTAGTGGGTTGCTGAACACTGACTCATACTGTTCTTTTAGAATTTCACTCATTTCCTGTTCATCGTCCGTATACGAATCTCCTCTCAATAATGGTCCAATTCTACAGGTAGTTCTTAGCTTGGATTTTGCATAGGAGTAGAAATATTTTGGGTTTCTTGCAATATCCTGTATGGCTCTTTGTTCCTTTGTACTTCTTCTGTCAGGTATGACATCTTAAGTTTTGTTCTAATTCCGTGATCTCTCGGTTAAGGCTATCTCTCTTCTGTTGCAACATAACTGTGTTTTTCAGCAATTCAGTAACCCGTTTTCTTCTCCTGTACCATCTCCTACGCTCTCTCTCTATATCTGATCTTCTTCGGGTTTCCTCAATGGTACGTGTTTCATACATACCTTGTATGCTTCTGTATTCAGCTTCTCTAGGCACTGGTGGGGATTTAGGGTGCTCATGTCTGATTCCCATGATATGTCTGATAGCTCTTGGTTTATTTTTTCCCAGTCAATTCTATGGTTATTAAAATTAAACTTACTGAACATTCCGTCTCTAACATTAGTGTCGCAGTTCCCTAACCCTGAGTTAATACTAGTTTGAACTTCTATGATGTTATGATCAGAGTATATTGTTTTTGTAACTGTTATGTCTCTGATTAATTCCTCGTTGTTTGTGAATATCAAATCCAGGGTATTTTCATTTCTAGTGGGATCAATTATCTGTTGGTTTAGTGAGTACTTTTCACAAAGCCTCATTAGTTCCCTGGTATGTGCCTGTTGGGCCAGGGTGCTTCCAGGAGTTATTTCTGGTATAACATTATGGTGCCTCATCTTCCATTTTACATGAGGGAGATTAAAATCTCCAAGGATTAAAATGTTTGGGGTGGGATTTTCTAGCCTATCCAGATAGCTATCTATCTTCTTTAACTGCTCTGTGAATTCCTCCGCAGTTGCTGATGGTGGTTTGTATACTAGGATAATTACTAGATTCTTATTTTCCACTTTAATGCCGAGGATTTCTACTATATCATTCGTAGCGTTCAAAACTTCTGTGCAACAGAGAGTATCTTTTATATAGAGTCCTACTCCTCCCTGTGACCTATTAATTCTATCACATCTATACATGTTATAGTTTTCTATCTGAATCTCTCCGTCCAAAACATCCCTTGTATGTGTTTCTGTAAATGCTCCAAACATGGCATTTGCTTCTGATAGGAGTCCACTAACATAACTAACTTTGTCATTTTTATTTGATTTCAGACCCTGAATATTTGCAAATATGAAGCAGGAGTTACCATTTGGGATGTTTGGTCTTTCTTTGTGTTTGGTTAGTACCACTGGTGATGTCCTACCTGGTATGGCCCCTGGTGCCCATACCCCTGGTTTCTCCAGTACTGACTTTGATTGTTTATACAGCCCTGATGAGCTGGTGCCTGTCTTGTCTTGTCCCACTGTTCTGCCCATCTGTCCCCTCTGTACCATTTCCACCTTTTGTCTCTTTCTTTTATCTGGTTGTTTCTCCTTATATCTAAAAAGATTGCTGTTCTTTTTCATTTTCCCTTTCCCTGCTTTCTCTGTATCGTACTGTTCCCTTTATATGGTGGTCTGGGCAGCTCATGTCATAACATTCTCTGGACTGTGTTGAAGCTTGACACATCACTGGATGGAAGTATCTGCACTCTTTGTTAAACCGACACTTTCCTTTCCTTAACATGTTGGCACATTTTCTGGTGTGTTTATTCCAACAATCTCTGCCATAAAGGCACATACCTTTAGCATAGAATTTGCATATATTTTGGCTGCCTATATTTACTGACTTTGTATTTTCCCAAAGATCTGCAGAATTATCTGCGTTTTTCCTCTCTTTCCACTCCTTGGTTTTCCTCGTTATCTGCGCTTTTTTCCTTTGATGACATGGGGCCAACATTTTCCCTGGAAGAGGACTCCCTACTATATCTGTATTAGCGGCTATGGCTGTGGTGGCGTCCTTAACCAAAACCGGATGTTCACTATGGCTGGGGGCTGGGTCTGGGTCAGTCCTGGGACTGGGGGCTGAGTTAGCTAATGTTTTTGTCTCCTGTGTTTTTTCCCGTGGATGACTGTTTATTTTTGGGTCAATTGTTGTAGACTGGTCATTCTGTGTGTTATACTTTACCCCTTTCTTATCTTCCCAAGTTCTATAAATACCGGGGAGACTATTCAATAGTTCCTCTTTTTCTTCATGCTTATTGTTTATTAGCCTCCTGAGTGCTTTCCTGATATCTGTCCATAGTTCCACATCCTTGTTGCAGATCCAGAAACACCTTTCTAGACGGATGTCACTTCTTGTTACTGTGTTAATTTTTGAACATGTGACATGATGTTTTGAAAAGCAAAGGTTGCATGTGATTCTAGATCTTTTCCCAAGAGCCTTTTCACAAGTCCCACAGATATACTGTACTGCCATCCTGCCTGTATCCTATTTGTATTAGTATATGTGGGATGTACTGATTATGGAGACTTACTACACCTTATATTATATTATTGTTATAAGAACATAAGAACACAAGAAAGAAGGAACACTGCAGCAGGCCCACTGGCCCATGCGTTATAATATGTATTTACTTCTGTTTGCTCACTGTATAACTCTTTCTATATTTATTCCTCTCTGATCAGTCCTATATACATTTTAATGTATTTTTCTCACTGAGATCCCCACACTGGTCTAGACAGGATATTGTGGTATGGTGTATATGGTGTTTTTATGGGTGTGTATGGTAGGCCTCCGTGGCTGACTTCAGCACTGCCAGGCGTATGACTAAAGCACACCACTCAGTCCTATACTGCCATGCGATGCCCCGTTTTAGACCACTTTCATTTTCTTAGATCACTATCCTTGTGTTTTCTACTGCCAATTGGGTTCACTAGGTCTTTCTTATTCTGTAAACCACACAATGTAAACTTTGCAAGGAAATAAACATTTTTATTTTCAATATATGTATCTCAGGCATCAGAAAGTCTAAGTGAAATAATAATAATAATAATAATAATAATAATAATAATAATAATAATAATAATAATAATAATAATAATAATAATAATAATAATCTTTATTTCTACAAGTACATGTACAAGGTATACAGGCCTAGCTGACATCAATGACATACTACTATATAGAAAGCTCATTATTCAGAGCATTTCGGGCAAATTAGGTCAATTTTGTCCCGGGATGCGACCCACACCAGTCGACTAACACCCAGGTACCTATTTTCCTGATGGGTGAACATGGACAGCAGGTGTCTTAAGGAAACACGTCCCATGTACATGTACTTGTAGTAAATAAATAAAAGATATTAATGTTTCCACCCGTACCGGGGATCTGCCCCCGGACCACAGTGTGTGAACTGAGTGCGCTAGTGGCTTACTAGCCCAGATACCCAGGACTTTCTTGCTATTGTCAAGCCATGTTGACCTGGCTTGTCGACTCTTATGTTGCCTTCGTATCTACCTCTGTTGTGACTTGTGTTTATTGCGACTGCTGTCTGCTGTCTGCTGTCTGCTGTCTGCCGTCGCTCTGCTCTGGAGTCAAGGCGACGTCTGTATTAATATTGCGTTTTCTGGTGTGGGCGGGATGGGCTGTCCTGTGAGACGGTAATGCCCTAGTGATGGTAACTCACTGGGTAACTATCTTACTAAGTAACTCGCTAATTCATTGAGTAACTCAGTAACTCACTGAGTAACTAAATAAGCAATCCACTGATTAACTCAGTAGTAACTCAGTGAGTGACCCAGCGAGTGACCCAGCGAGTGACCCAGCGAGTGACCCAGCGAGTGGCCCAGCGAGTGACCCAGCGAGTGACCCAGCGAGTGACCCAGCGAGTGACCCAGCGAGTGACCCAGCGAATGACCCAGCGAGTGACCCAGCGAGTGACCCAGCGAGTGACCCAGCGAGTGACTCTCTCTCGAGTTACCCGGGAAATAAAATTCCCGAGATTCGCGGGAATTTTCAAAGCATTAGCGACAAACAAGAGAGATTAAAGAGATGTTAATTACCCGCACTATGGTAATTAACGTGGCTAATTACCCGAACACAGTTAATTAACCTGTTCATTTCTGCCATCAGATTACAACGTAATTTTTACTGTTGTACTGAGATAAAAATAACTGTCAAATGTTATTTAGAATATATATATATATATATATATATATATATATATATATATATATATATATATATATATATATATATATATATATATATATATATATATATATATATATATATATATATATATATATATATATATATATATATATATATATATATATATAACAACAGCAACAACAATAAGAACAAGAGCAACAACAAAAGCAACAACAACAAGTGCAACAGCAACAACAACAACAAGAGCAGCAGCAGCAACAACAACAGCAACAGCAATAACAACAATTATAACAATAACATAATAAGAACACTAAAACAATAACAAACCAACAACAACAACAACATGACTTAGAATAAGAACAAAAGCTCCTGGGACTCCTGAGAGCTCTTGGGACTCCTGAGAGAGCTTCTGGGACTCATGAGAGAGCTTATGGGACTCCTGAGAGAGCTCTTGGGACTCCTAAGAGATCCTGGAATTCCTGAGAGAGCTTCTGGGACTCCTAAGAGAGCTCTTGAGAGCCCCTGGGATTCCTGAGAGAGCTCCTGGGATTCCTGAGAGCTCTGGGGTTCCTGAGAGAGCTCCTGGGATTCGTGAGAGCTCCTTGGACTCTTGAGAGCTTCTGGGACTCCTGAGAGCTCCTGGAACTCCTGAGAAAGCTCCTGGGACTTCTGTGAGAGCTCCTGGGACTCCTGAGAAAGAGAGCTCCTGGGACTTCTGAGAGAGCTCCTTGGACTCCTGAGAGCTCCTGGGACTTCTAAAAGAGCTCCTGGGACTTTTGAGAGCTCCTGGGACTCCTGAGAGCTCCTGGGACTTCTGAAAGAGCTCCTGGGACTTTTGAGAGCTTATGGGACTCCTGAGAGAGCTCCTGGGACTCCTGCGAGCTTATGGGACTCCTGAGAGCTCCTGGGACTCCTGAGAGCTCCTGGGACTCCTGAGAGCTCCTGGGACTCCTGAGAGCTCCTGGGACTCCTGAGAGCTCCTGGTACTCCTGAGAGCTTATGGGACTCCTGAGAGCTCCTGGGACTTCTGAGAGCTCCTGGGACTCCTGAGAGCTCCTGGGACTCCTGAGAGAGCTCCTGGGACTCCTGAGAGCTCCTGAGACTCCTGAGAGCTCCTGGGACTCCTGAGAAAGCTCCTGGGACTCCTGAGAGCTTATGGGACTCTTGAGAGCTCCTGGGACTTCTGAGAGCTCCTGGGACTCCTGAGAGCTCCTGGGACTCCTGAGAGAGCTCCTGGGACTCCTGAGCGAGCTCCTGGGACTCCTGAGAGCTCTTGGGACTCCTGAGAGCTTCTGCTACTCCTGAGAGCTCCTGGGACTCCTGAGAGCTCCTGGGACTCCTGAGAGCTCCTGGGACTCCTGAGAGCTCCTGGGACTCCTGAGAGCTCCTGGGACTCCTGAGAGCTCCTGCTACTCAGCGCTGAGTCCTGATATGGACCAGAATAGTTCAATCTAATTAGACTAATTAAGCTAACGAGCCTCTTCGTTCACTGACTTGCTAATTACGTCTTTAGTAATAGTAATAATAATAATAATAATAATAATAATAATAATAATAATAATAATAATGATAATAATAATGGTAATATTAATAATAATAATGATAATAATATTAATAATAATAATAATTATAAAGATCATAATAATAATAATAATAATGGTTATGATAATAATAATAATAATAATAATAATGATAATAATAATGGTAATATTAATAATAATACTAATAATAATTATAAAGATCATAATAACAATAATAATAATAATAATAATAATAATAATAATAATGATTATGATAATAATAATGATGACGACGATGATGATGATGATGATAATAATAATAATAATAATAATAATAATAATAATAATAATAATAATGATAATGATAATAATAATGATGATGATGATGATGATGATACTATATAATAATAATAATAATAATAATAATAATAATAATAATAATAATAAAGTTGACCTTTACTCAGAAATAAGGTCATCTACTCATTCCATGTTTACTCACCCAGCAGATTTACTCATAAATTTAGAGATTTATTCATTACTTTCTCCCTATTCATCCCTCCCTCCCTAACTCCCTCTCTCCTTCCTTCACCCCGTCCCTCTCTCACTCCTTCCTTCCCTCTTTACCTCCACAACACCCGACCTGCACCCCACCTCCTCCCCAATACCCGACCTGCACCCCACCTCCCCAACAGAAAAATCCAATTATCTTGGGGTGTCAGGCTATCGTCCTCCCCAAGCTGCAGTTAGTCTCCCCCAACACCACTGTTATGAGGTCACCCTCCGTGGTGGGGGTGTGGGGGTTGAGGAGGGGTGAAGACTGAGGTGGGGGTGATTATCCCCCCTCCCACACGCACTCTTAACCCCATTCTTTTCCTTAGTCTTTACCTTTCCTGCTACTCCCCAGTTCTCCTCTACCTCCCCTTCTCCCTAACTCTGCACCCTCCCCCCTGCTCCTCCCCACCTCTCCAACCTCTTTCCCCTCCCCCACCAAAGAACCGAGAAGAGGTCAAGCAGAAGACGAGGTCTTGTGGAGGGAGGGAGGGAGAGAGGGGAGGGAGGGAGTTGTGGAAGGATTTTGGGAGGGAGGGAGGGAGGGGACAGGTCACACCAGAGTCAAACAGATGTGTTTTTAATAAGCAGGTGTAGTGGCACGCCAGGCTGGCACCACACACCTCTTATACTGCTCAAATTATTACTACTTTCCAGTATTATTTCTGAGAGAGAGAGAGAGAGAGAGAGAGAGAGAGAGAGAGAGAGAGAGAGAGAGAGAGAGAGAGAGAGAGAGAGAGAGAGAGAGAGATTGCACCACAGCCTGGTTGATCAGGAACTGTTTTGAAGAATCTGTCGAGTTGCTTCTTGAAGACATCCAGAAGTTTGTTAGTGATCTCTCTTATGCATGAAGGAAGGGTGTTGAAGAGTCGTGATCCCTTAAAGCTTATTGAGTTCACTGGAGGTATCCTGCACTGTCTGCCAAGCCTTTTGTGTTTATAAGTAGTAATTTTGGTGAGTAGGTTTGGTGCCAGTCCCCTCCCTCTTCCAGTCTTACATTATGATGTATCTTTGTCGCTTACATTCTAAGTTGTACAGTTCTAGGGACTTCAAGTTCTCCCAGTAATTTTGGTGCTGAACTGACTATATGAGAGGTGAAGGTTCTCTGTACATTTTCCAGCTCTACAATTTGTCTTACTTTGAGGAGGGTGCCTTTAGTACACACAAATATTCCAGCTTAGAGAACATAGGTGACCGGAAGAGTATCATCATTGGCTTGGTATCCCTTGTTTTGAAGGTTCTAGTTATCCACCCAATTACTTTCTTTGTAGTTGCAATAATTACGTCGCTGTGCTCATTGAACGTGAGATCTTCTCACATTATCACTCCCAGGTCTCTCACATTTGACTTACGTTCTATTGAGTGATTTGAGTTTGTCTTGTACTCTGATCTTCTTTTTATTTCCTCCATGTTATCAGTGTCCCACTGGAAGATTTTCTTTATATCAGCCTGGAGGCTCACTGTGTCTTCCATGGGTGCCACTTTCATGCCAATTCTAGTATTGTTTGCAAGGATGATAACAGTGCTGTGACTGATGTCCCTGTCTATGTCAGGGACAGAGCGAAGGGAATTCTTTTAAACTTGCCTAAACCTATAGGCATGATCTACTTCCACTGGTGACGCCGCCTACCACTGCTTCAACTCACCTGTCTGTGGTATATAAGTTCCTTGTCCGCGCATATGCTGTACTTTTATCAAGATTAATGGACTGAACACATCGACTCCAGGCTGTGGGACTGATTACCTCAAACCATACCACGGGTGGGATTAGAACCCGCGGTCAGAGAGTCTCAAAACTCCAGACCGTCGCGTAAGCCACTAGGCCAGCTAGCTTCAATAAGATTAATCCAACTAGGTATATTTCTACACCATAGGAAGGTTAGCATAGGCACCACTGTGTCCACAAATGCAAGTTTTTACAGACGAATCTCCCGCTAGCATGGCCGTGACGAACTCTAGCTCAAGTCCCCTCAAAGCCGTCAACATGACATGTTTGCAATCGTGTCATTACGATTTCGTGAGTCCTGGTCACCTCAAATTCCTCCTCATCTTCCACCGTTCTTCTCTGAAATGGACTAAAGAAGTCACTGGCGGGCGAAACGTTTCCAGAATAAAGATACCCCAATGTTGCACAAGTATCTTATTTATCAACTGTGTCTATGTCAGACATGAGAATAAGGTAAAAGGTGGGGTGAGTACCGCGCCTTGTGGAACACCGCCTCTGACTTAACTCTGTTTACCACTTTATGTTGTTTTGGTTAGAATGTTAAAGACCTCTGGTTTCGCACTGTTTACTATTGCTATTTGTGTTTTATTTGTTAGGAAGTTGAATATCCATCTGCCCACCTTGCCAGTTGTTTCTTTTACACATAGTGACGCCTTGATCTCATTTTTCAGAGGCTTTTTGTTGAGTCAGTTTAACCTGATTTTAAAATTACCTAGAGTGGTCGTTTTAATGAGGCTGCCTGGGTACTTGTTCCACTCGTTTTAATGAGGCTGCCTGGGTACTTGTTCCACTCGCTTTAATGAGGCTGCCTGGGTACTTGTTCCACTCGCTTTAATGAGGCTGCCTGGGTACTTGTTCCACTCTTGTACAAACCACTGCATTCCTATATCCTTTCTAAATCTAAATTTGTGGAACTTGAATTCAATGCTGCGAGGCCTCTCTTTACATATTTTTAACACGCTATTTAATTATCCCCCTTTATTTATTCCTATTTTCCTTCAGTCATATCCCCTCTAATTCTGTGTCTTTAATGAGAGTACAGATTCAGTGCCCTCAGTCTGTCCTCGTTCTGATCCATGGGATCAATATTGTCCTCCTTTTCTGCATGTTTTCCAGCGCATTTAAGTCCATTCTGTAATATGGAGATCAGAACTGAGCAGCATAAATGAGGCCTTACCAAGTATACATAAAGTCGAGGTATAACTTGAAGACTTCTGTTATACTTCTTGGTATGAAGCCAAATATTGTATTTGGTATATTGTGAATACAGATATATTCTTGTCTTGGCTGTAAGTGACTGCTGACCAGTGACTGCTGACCAGTGACTGCTGACCAGTGACTGCTGACCAGTGACTGCTGACCAGTGACTGCTGACCAGTGACTGCTGACCAGTGACTGCTGACCAGTGACTGCTGACCAGTGACTGCTGACCAGTGACTGCTGACCAGTGACTGCTGACCAGTGACTGCTGACCAGTGACTGCTGACCAGTGACTGCTGACCAGTGACTGCTGACCAGTGACTACTGACCAGTGACTGCTGACCAGTGACTGCTGACCAGTGACTGCTGACCAGTGACTGCTGACCAGAAATTCTGAGTCTTGATGTCATTAAGTTTGACAAAGATCTTCACTGTTGAGTTAATTGTGACACAGTGATAACTGCCACGTGTCCGACCAGTCCACCTCCAGTCCCCATCCAGTCCACCTCGAGTCTCCATCCAGTCCACCTCCAGTCCTCATCCACTCCACCTCCAGTCCCCATCCTGTCCACCTCCAGTCCCCATCCAGCCCACCTCCAGTCCCCATCCAGCCCACCTCCAGCCCCCATCCTGTCCACCTCCAGTCCCCATCCAGTCCACCTCCAGTCCCCATCCAGTCCACCTCCAGTCTCCATCCAGTCCACCTCTAGTCCTCATCCACTCCACCTCCAGTCCCCATCCTGTCCACCTCCAGTCCCCATCCTGTCCACCTCCAGTCACCATCCAGCCCACCTCCAGTCCCCATCCAGCCCACCTCCAGCCCACCTCCAGTCCACCTCTAGTCCCCATCCAGTCCACCTCTAGTCCCCATCCAGTCCACCTCCAATCCACCTCCAGTCCACCTCCAGTCCACCTCCAGTCCACCTCCAGCCCACCTCCAGTCCACCTCCAGCCCACCTCCAGTCCACCTCCAGTCCCATCCAGTCCACCTCCAGTCCACCTCCAGTTCACCTCCAGTCCACCTCCAGTTCACCTCCAGTCCACCTCCAGTCCACTTCCAGTCCACCTCCAGTCCACCTCCAGTCCACCTCCAGTCCACCTTCAGTCCCTATCCAGTCCACCTCCAGTCCACCTCCAGCCCACCTCCAGTCCACCTCCAGTCCACCTCCAGTCCACCTCCAGTCCACCTACAGTCCACTTCCAGTCCACCTCCAGTCCACCTCCAGTCCACCTCCAGTCCACCTCCAGCCCACCTCCAGTCCACCTCCAATCCACCTTCAGTCCCCATCCAGTCCACCTCCAGTCCACCTCCAGCCCACCTCCAGTCCACCTCCAGTCCACCTACAGTCCACTTCCAGTCCACCTCCAGTCCACCTCCAGTCCACCTCCAGTCCACCTTCAGTCCCCATCCAGTCCACCTCCAGCCCACCTCCAGCCCACCTCCAGTCCACCTCCAGTCCACCTCCAGTCCACCTCCAGTCCACCTCCAGTCCACCTCCAGTCCACCTACAGTCCACTTCCAGTTCACCTCCAGTCCACCTCCAGTCCACCTCCAGTCCACCTCCAGTCCACCTCCAGTCCCCATCCAGTCCACCTCCAATCCACCTCCAGTCCACCTCCAGTCCACCTCCAGTCCCCATCCAGTCCACCTCCAGTCCACCTCCAGTTCTTCTTGCTCTTCTTCTCTTTCCTCCACGTATCTTGTTCTCTCTTCACCTCTGGTGAGGCCTCTTCATTCTCCCGCCTTCCCTCCCTACCTCCTCTTCCCCTCGTCCCCTCCCCTCCTTCTTTCCCCTTGCTCCCTCGGGTCTGTGAATGAACGCTGGTCAACAGTATTGGGGAGAGGGGAAATGAATGGGGAGCAGGGAAGCCTAGGGCAAGAGGGAAGAGAGTGGTGAGGGGGAGGCAGGAGAGGGGAGGGGGGCAGGAGAGAGGGCAAGAGAGTGGGCATGGGAGGGGAGAGGGGAAAATGTGCTAAAAATACCAAGAAAGAAATGGGAGATATCGAACCGGAAAGAGAAGGATGGGAAAGTAATAAAGGGGTAAGAGAAACAATTGAGAAGGGAAGAAGAGATGGGAGAGAACGAGGGGAAAGAGGAGGAGGATGAGGGAAGAGGAGAGGAGAGGAGGGAGAGGAGTGGAGAGGGAGGGGAGAGGAGTGGATTGGGGAGGGAGAGGAGTGGATTGGGGAGGGAAGGAGGGATTGGGGGAGGGAGATGAGGGAGGGGAGGGGAGAAGTGGAGTGGGGAGGTGGAGAGGAGTGGAGTGGGGAGGAGAAAGGCTGAAGGTAGAGGGGAGGGAGAGGGAGGGAGAGGATGAAGGGAAAGGGGGAAGAGAAGGAGGGGAGAGAGGGAGGGGAGAGGATGAAGGGAGAGGGGAGAGGGGGAGGGGATGGGAGAGGAGGAAGGGTGAGGGAGGGGAGAAGGGGAGGGAGAGAGGAAAGTCAACTTCTCATTTTCCTAGTCACTAGACTTTAGTTAGTACGTTAGTTCTCGTGATAATGAACTAGTCCCTCCGGTCTAGTATCAGACTCAGTATCCGTCTCATATGCTCTCTCTGGGCAGATATGAACTTTCACTCTGGTGGCAGTATATATGACGATATCCTCTGCGATGAACGTATCCTCTGGGTATACGTATCCTCTGTCATTCCTTGCCCTCGGGTCGGAATGAATGGAACGTATTGGGAGAGGAATGAAGTGGGGCGAGCGAGGTGCAGAAGGAGAAGGGAGAGGAATAAGGAACTGGCTGGAATGAGTACTCGGTGGCAGGAATAGAACGTAATCCTGGTGAGAATAATAATATATCTCTGATAGAACAGATAATGAACGTATATCCCTCTGGGAGAATGGATGGGATAATGAACGTATATCCGTACTGGTGGCAAGTATGAACATATCACTCTGGTGGCGGATATGAAGTATATCTCTGGTGGCAGGAATAATGAACGTATATCCCTCTGGTGGCAGAATAATGAACGTAGGAGAATAAGAAGGATATCTGGTGGCGAGATAGATGACGTATATCCTCTGGTGGCAGAATAATGAACGTATGTCCTCTGGTGAGTCAGAATAATGAACGTATTCCGGTGGCAGTAAGAGTTCGGTGGAGAATAATGAAGTATATCCTGGTGGAGAATGAATGAACGGTGATATAGCCTGGTGAGAGAATAATGAAGTAGGTAGGAAATGAAGTACTGGGGGCAGAGAATGAAGAGAAGTAATGAAGAGTATCCGGTGGAGGAGAGAGAAAGAACTTATATCCTCTGTGGAGAATAATGAACGTATACCCTCTGGAATATGAACGTATATCTGGTCAGATAATGAACGTATATCTCTGGTGGAGAATAATGAACGTATATCCTCTGGTGGCAGAATAATGAACGTATATCTATCCTCTGGTGGCAGAATAATGAACGTATATCCTCTGGTGGCAGAATAATGAACGTATATCCTCTGGTGGCAGATAATGAATGTATATCCTCTGGTGGATAATGAACGATATCCTCTGGTGGCGGAATAATGAACGTATATCCTCGGTGCAGAATAATGAACGTATTCCTCTGGTGGCAGAATAATGAACGTATATCCTCTGGTGGCAGAATAATGAACTATATCCTCTGGTGGCAGAATAATGAACGTATATCCTCTGGTGGCAGAATAATGAACGTATATCCTCTGGTGGCAGAATAATGAACGTATATCCTCTGGTGGCGGAATAATGAACGTATATCCCTCTGGTGGCAGAATAATGAACGTATATCCCTCTGGTGGCAGAATAATGAACGTATATCCCTCTGGTGGCAGAATAATGAACGTATATCCCTCTGGTGGCAGAATAATGAACGTATATCCTCTGGTGGCGAATAATGAACGTATATCCTCTGGTGGCAGAATAATGAACGTATATCCTCTGGTGGCAGAATAATGAACGTATATCCTCTGGTGGGCGGTAGAATAATCGAATGTATATCCTCTGGTGGCAGAATAATGAACGTATATCCCTCTGGTGGCTGAATAATGAACGTATATCCCTCTGGTGGCGGTATAATGAACGTATATCCCTCTGGTGGCAGAATAATGAACGTATATCAATCTGGTGGCAGAATAATGAAGTATATCCTCTGGTGGCAGAATAATGAACGTATATCCTCTGGTGGCAGGAATAATGAACGTATATCCCTCTGGTGGCAGAATAATGAACGTATATCCTCTGGTGGCAGAATAATGAACGTATATCCTCTGGTGGCAGAATAATGAACGTATATCCTCTGGTGGCAGAATAATGAACGTATATCCTCTGGTGGCAGGAATAATGACGTATATCCTCTGGGGCAGAATAATGAACGTATATCCTCTGGTGGCAGAATAATGAATGTATATCCTCTGGTGGCGAATAATGAAGTATATCCTCTGGTGGCAGAATAATGAACGTATATCCTCTGGTGGCAGAATAATGAACGTATATCCTCTGGTGGCGGAATAATGAACGTATATCCTCTGGTGGCAGAATAATGAACGTTACCCTCTGGTGGCGAATAATGAACGTATATCCTCTGGTGGCGAATAATGAACGTATATCCCTCTGGTGGCAGAATAATGAACGTATATCCCTCTGGTGGCGGAATAATGAACGTATATCCCTCTGGTGGCGGAATAATGAACGTATATCCTCTGGTGGCGAATAATGAACGTATATCCTCTGGTGGCGGAATAATGAACGTATATCTCTGGGGCAGAATAATAACGTAAATAATGAACGTATATCCTCTGGTGGCAGAATAATGAACGTATATCCTCTGGTGGCAGAATAATGAACGTATATCCCTCTGGTGGCGAATAATGAACGTATATCCTCTGGTGGCAGAATAATGAACGTATATCCTCTGGTGGCGGAATAATGAACGTATATCCTCTGGTGGCAGAATAATGAACGTATATCCCTCTGGTGGCGGAATAATGAACGTATATTCCTCTGGTGGCGGAATAATGAACGTATATTCCTCTGGTGGCAGAATAATGAACGTATATCCTTCTGGTGGCAGAATAATGAACGTATATTCCTCTGGTGGCGGAATAATGAACGTATATCCCTCTGGTGGCAGAATAATGAACGTATATCCCTCTGGTGGCAGAATAATGAACGTATATTCCTCTGGTGGCGGAATAATGAACGTATATTCCTCTGGTGGCGGAATAATGAACGTATATCCCTCTGGTGGCGGAATAATGAACGTATATCCCTCTGGTGGCAGAATAATGAACGTATATTCCTCTGGTGGCAGAATAATGAACGTATATCCCTCTGGTGGCAGAATAATGAACGTATATTCCTCTGGTGGCAGAATAATGAACGTATATCCCTCTGGTGGCAGAATAATGAACGTATATTCCTCTGGTGGCGGAATAATGAACGTATATCCCTCTGGTGGCGGAATAATGAACGTATATCCCTCTGGTGGCAGAATAATGAACGTATATTCTCTGGTGGCGGAATAATGAACGTATATCCCTCTGGTGGCAGAATAATGAACGTATATTCCTCTGGTGGCGGAATAATGAACGTATATCCCTCTGGTGGCAGAATAATGAACGTATATTCCTCTGGTGGCGGAATAATGAACGTATATTCCTCTGGTGGCAGAATAATGAACGTATATCCCTCTGGTGGCAGAATAATGAACGTATATTCCTCTGGTGGCGGAATAATGAACGTGTATCCCTCTGGTGGCAGAATAATGAACGTATATCCCTCTGGTGGCAGAATAATGAACGTATATTCCTCTGGTGGCGGAATAATGAACGTATATTCCTCTGGTGGCAGAATAATGAACGTATATTCCTCTGGTGGCGGAATAATGAACGTATATCCCTCTGGTGGCAGAATAATGAACGTATATCCCTCTGGTGGCGGAATAATGAACGTATATTCCTCTGGTGGCGGAATAATGAACGTATATCCCTCTGGTGGCGGAATAATGAACGTATATCCCTCTGGTGGCAGAATAATGAACGTATATTCCTCTGGTGGCAGAATAATGAACGTATATCCCTCTGGTGGCGGAATAATGAACGTATATCCCTCTGGTGGCAGAATAATGAACGTATATCCCTCTGGTGGCGGAATAATGAACGTATATCCCTCTGGTGGCAGAATAATGAACGTATATTCCTCTGGTGGCAGAATAATGAACGTATATCCCTCTGGTGGCGGAATAATGAACGTATATCCCTCTGGTGGCAGAATAATGAACGTATATCCCTCTGGTGGCGGAATAATGAACGTATATCCCTCTGGTGGCGGAATAATGAACGTATATCCCTCTGGTGGCGGAATAATGAACGTATATCCCTCTGGTGGCGGAATAATGAACGTATATCCCTCTTGGTACAAGTGTAAAATACTACTCCCTGTCTTCCTTGCCAGTTCTATCCTCCTCTCTAATGCCTCCTTACTCTCCTTCCATCTTCCTTCCCTCCCTCCCTCCCTCCCTCCCTCCCTCCCTCCCTCCCTCCCTCCTTGTACACCAAAGCTTCCCTCACTTTGCCTAATACCCATCACATTATATCTTCCTCTTACACTCCTCTTCCTTCCTGATTTCTGTCTGATACTTCTTAATCATTCCTGATTATTGCCTGTTTATCCTAAGTTCTCTGTTCCTCCTAATTCCTTCTCAGTCATTCTGATTCCCAAGTCAATCCTATCTCTGCTCCGTCATTTACTCCCGGTTTTCTCCACTTCCTCCCTATTTCTCTTCGTTATTCTCTTCCTCTTGCTCCCTCTCCGTAGAACTTGTCAGTAGACGACGCTTATTTTGTTGATTGAATAACCTTACAGACTCAGCCTTGTGCAGGGGATCCTGCTCCTCTCTGTGCACTTCGCACACTGCCCTTGACTCTCATCTTTTTGACACAAATACCGCCTTCTACTGAGGCAGGGCGACCTCAAAAAGAAGAAACACTTTCACCATCACTCACTCCGTCACTGTCTTTCCAGAGGCGTGCAGATACTGCAGTATAAAGCTGAAAATATCTCCACCCTTCCTTCAGAGTGCAGGCACCGTACTACCCACATCCAGGACTCAAGTCCGGCTAACCGGTTTCTCTGAATCCCTTCGTAAATGTTACTTTGCTCACACTCCAACAGCACATGAAGTCAGAAAAAAAACACTTGCCTCTAGTCACTCCTGTCCAAGGCGATAACACAAGCATACTAGAAGTCCAAGCCCCTCGCATGCAAAACCTCCTTTATCTCCTCCTTCCAACATTTCCCAATACGACCCCTACCCCGCCTTCCCTCCACTACAGATTTATATGCCTTCCAAGTCATCCTCTTTTGTTCCAGCCTCTCTAAATGTCCGAACCACCTCAACAGCCCCTCCTCAGCCCTGTGGACAGAGGAGGGGCTACGTATTCTCCCCTCCTCAGCCCTGTGGACAGAGAAGGGGCTACGTATTCTTCCCTCCTCAGCCCTCTGGACAGAGGAGGGGCTACGTATTCTCTGCATAATATTTACGCCGTACATTACCTGACCTGAACATGAATTAATGTTCTGTTTATTTTTTTTATTAAAAGCCTGGTAGCTTACCGGTAAAGCTCTGGACCTGGTACCACCAGGGCCATGCTTCAAGCCCCATCCATTCCTAGTTTCCACTAGCTTCTTCCTAGCTTTCTTAGATCCTTTCTAGTCTCCTCAAGGTCCTTCCTAATTTCCACTAGGTTCTTCCTAGCTTTCTTAGATCCTTCCTAGTTTCCACTAGGTCCTTCCTAGCTTTCTTAGATCCTTTCTAGTCTCCTCAAGGTCCTTCCTAGTTTCCACTAGGTCCTTCCTAGCTTCTACCAGGACCTCCCCATCCCTCCCTAGGACGTTCCTAGCCTCTACTAGGATCCTCACACCTTGACTCTGGTGGCCTCGCGATCCCTCTTATGTTTTTATATTATTGTATTTGTGTTTATTCACCCTCTAGATTTCTTCTTGTCTCTCTTAATCCCCCATCTCTTTCTCCCCTCTTCTCCGGTTCCTCTTCACTCCCCTCTTTGCACTCAGTTCGCATTATTATCCCCTCCACCGCCTCCTCCAGCTACCATTGTCTGCCACCCTCCACCCACTTCATTTCCCCACTCTCCCCTCCCTTCAACTACCACCCCCCTCCATCTGTCACCTTCTTTCCCCCCTTCCCCTCCTCTCCGTCTCTCCCCTTGTTTCTACCTCTATGCCTCTCCCCTCCCTTCCCCTCCCGTCAAGTCTGGATACGAGATATTTCTTTTAATTAATAAACTCAGGCAAGTTTCCTGGTGAAGAAAGTCTTCAGTCCTCTCTCTCTCTCTCTGTCTCTCTCTGTCTCTGTCTCTCTCTCTCTCTGTCTCTCTCTGTCTCTGCTCTCTCTCTCTCTCTCTCTCTCTCTCTCTCTCTCTCTCTCTCTCTCTCTCTCTCTCTCTCTCTCTCTCCTCTCTCTCTCTCTCAGGATTATATTTCTACTTAGTTTGAAAGGTGTAAACTTAATCACAAAAGTAAATGAATGACTCTTTTTAATTATTTTTTCAAGGTAATTAATTTATCACACACACACACTTATATATATATATATATATATATATATATATATATATATATATATATATATATATATATTTTGTGTGTGTGTGTGTGTGTGTGTGTGTGTGTGTGTGTGTGTGTGTGTGTGTGTGTGTGTGTGTGTGTGTGTGTGTGTACTCACCTAGTTGTGGTTGCAGGGGTCGAGTCAAAGCTCCTGGCCCCGCCTCTTCACTGGCCGCTACTGGGTCACTCTCCTGCGCCATGAGCTTTATCATACCTCTGCTTAAAGCTATGTATAGAGCCTGCCTCCACTACATCGCTTCCTAAACTATTCCACTTCCCGACAACTCTGTGACTGAAGAAATACTTCCTAACATCTCTGTGATTCATCTGAGTCTTCAACTTCCATCTGTGTCCCCTTGTTGTTGTGTCCCATCTCTGGAACATTCTGTCTCTGTCCACTTTGTCAATTCCTCTCAGTATCTTATATGTTGTTATCATGTCTCCCCTATCTCTCCTGTCCTCCAGTGTCGTCAGGTCGATTTCCCTTAACCTCCCCTCGTAGGACATACCCCTTAGCTCCGGGACTAGTCTTGTTGCAAACCTTTGCACTTTCTCGAGCTTCTTCACATGCTTGGCTAGGTGTGGGTTCCAAACTGGTGCTGCATACTCCAATATGGGCCTAACGTACACAGTGTACAGGGTCCTGTGTGTGTGTGTGTGTGCACTAGCCACAACAACCATCCACAAGGACAAGTTCCTCAGAGGATCAATAATTTTACTAATGATATACATGCTACAGTGGGGAATTTAGCCCAACAGCAGCAGCAGCAGCAGCAGCTGGGCTATACTGTGGCTCCACCTACCCGAGTTTCGCCTCACACTTCTCAACATACCTTTGTACGTGTACAACAGTCGTATCTTCTGACCTTCCCTCGTCTTATGGGCATAGAGTGCTTCGCCACTTTGACCCTGGCTTCACCACTCTGAGTGCTGACGACACACTGAGTGCTTGACGACACACTGAGTGCTGACGACACACTGAGTGCTTGACGACACACTGAGTGCTTGACGACACACTGAGTGCTTGACGACACACTGAGTGCTTGACGACACACTGAGTGCTTGACGACACAATGAGTGCTTGACGACACACTGAGTGCTTGACGACACACTGAGTGCTTGACGACCCTGAGTAGGACGAAACCACTGAGTGCGACGAACAACAAGTGAGGAACAATGAGAACAGAGTGATTGAAAGTATCATGAAAGCAATAAATGAGGGCGACATGACCCAGGTGACAATTTTTCGGAGAATTGGGTGGTTTGCAAATGGAAGAAAACGGCCTCTCAAAGTAATTTTCAAGGCAGAATCAGCTCGAACCATGATCCGGCAGGAGGAAGCACGACTGAGGGACAACCCAGAGTACCAAAGAGTGTACCTCGATCGAGACAGAACACAAGAGGAAAGGACGATACTGAAAGAAGGGATACAAAGACGAAAGGAGGAACGAAAGGAAAGGACAAAGAAGAGCAGAAGAACATATTCCCAGGTGGAAGGACAAACACACCCTCCAGAAACATCCGCAGAAGGACTCCAACCACGACAACCCCAAGGCAACTGGACAATCTAAACCAACACTCACAAACTGTTCCCTCTGTCCCCACCCCCCAAACCACAAACCCCTCCCTTACAGCAACCTCTTATGGGCACTCTGCTCCCACCCCCTCATCACAAACCCCACCCCCACTGCAGCCCCCCATAGGCCCCTGCCAGAGCTCCTGCTCCCCCAACCCCAACATTCTCCCAGGACCACAGTTTTGGAAAAGAAGTTGAAGGTTTGGTACACGAACGCGGATGGAATAACAAATAAATTTGAAGAGTGCCATGAAATAATCAATGAGAAGTCCCCAGATATCATAGCAGTCACAGAAACGAAACTCACCGATACAGTAACAGACGCAATCTTCCCACCAGGATACCAGAACCTGAGGAAAGATAGGAGAAGAGATGGAGGAAGGGTTGCATTGCTCGTAAAAAAACGATGGAGATTTGAGGAAATGGAAGGCATGGACGAGATTGGAGAAGGGGAATACATAGTAGGTACACTTCAGTCTGGGGAACATAAGGTAGTCATTGCAGTAATGTATAATCCACCACAGAACTACAGGAGGCCAAGAGAGGAATATGAAGAGAGCAACAGAGCAATGGTGGACACACTGGCTGAGGTGGCAAGGAGAGCTCACTCGAGCAGAGCAAAGTTACTGGTTATGGGCAATTTCAACCACAGGGAGATCGACTGGGAAAACCTGGAGCCACACGGGGGTCTCGAAACATGGAGAGCCAAGATGATGGATGTGGTACTGGAAAACATCATGCATCAACATGTTAAGGACACTACCAGAGAGAGAGGGGAGGATGAACCAGCAAGACTGGACCTCGTGTTCACCCTGAGTAGTTCAGACATTGAGGACATCACATATGAGAGGCCCCTTGGAGCTAGTGATCATGTGGTTCTGTGCTTTGAATACATATTAGAGTTACAAGTGGAGAGGGTAACAGGAGCTGAATGGGAAAAGCCAAACTATAAAAGAGGAAATTACACAGGTATGAGAAACTTCCTGCAGAAGGTTCAGTAGGACAGAGAATTGGTAGGAAAGTCAGTAAACGAAATGATGGAATAAGTAACAACAAAATGCAAGGAGGCAACAGAAATAATGGGAAGACCAGAACGAGCCCTTGGTTTACCCAAAGGTGCAGGGAGGCAAAAACTAAGTGCACTAGAGAATGGAAAAAGTACAGAAGACAAAGGACCCAGGAAAATAAGGAGATTAGTCGAAGAGCCAGAAACGAGTATGCACAGATAAGGAGGGAGGCCCAGCAACAGTACGAAAACAACATAGCATCGAAAGTCAAGTCTGACCCGAAACTGCTGTATAGCCACATTAGGAGGAAGACAACAGTCAAAGACCAGGTGATCAGGCTGAGGAAAGAAGGTGGGGAGCTCACAAGAAACAATCAAGAGGTATGTGAGGAGCTCAACACGAGATTTAAGGAAGTATTTACAGTGGAGACAGGAAGGACTCTGGGAAGACAGAACAGAGGGGGACACCAACAAAGAATATACCAACAAGTGTTGGATGACATACACACAACTGAGGAGGAGGTGAAGAAGCTGCTAAGTAATCTTGATACCTCAAAGGCGATGGGACCAGACAACACCTCCCCGTGGGTCCTTAGAGAGGGAGCAGAGATGCTGTGTGTGCCACTAACCACGATCTTCAACACATCACTCGAAACTGGGCAACTACCTGAGGTATGAAAGACAGCAAATGTAGTTCCCATTTTTAAGAAAAGAAACAGAAACGAGGCCCTAAACTATAGACCAGTATCATTGACGTGTATAGTATGCAAAGTCATGGGAAGATTATCAGGAGAGTGGTAGAGCACCTGGAACAGAACAAGATTATAAATGACAACCAGCATGGATTCATGGAAGGCAAATCATGTGTCACAAACCTCCTGGAGTTTTATGACAAGGTAATAGAGGTAAGACACGAGAGAGAAGGGTGGGTTGACTGCATTTTTTTTTGGACTTCAAGAAGGCCTTCGATACAGTTCCTCAAAAGAGATTAGTGCAGAAGCTAGAGGATCAGGCACGTATAACAGGAAGGGTATTGCAATGGATCAGAGAATACCTGACAGGGAGGCAACAACGAGTCATGGTACGTGATGAGGTATCACAGTGGGCGCCTGTGACGAGCGGGGTCCCACAGGGGTCAGTCCTAGGACCAGTTCTATTTTTGGTATATTTGAATGACATGGTGGAAGGGATAGACTCAGAAGAAGAGAATTAAATCAGATGAGGATCAGGCAGGACTACAAAGAGACCTGGACAGGCTGGACACGTGGTCCAGCAACTGGCTTCTCGAATTTAACCCCGCTAAATGCAAAGTCATGAAGATCGGGGAAGGGCAAAGAAGACCACAGACAGAGTACACGCTAGGTGGCCAAAGACTGCAAACCTCACTCAAGGAGAAAGATCTTGGGGTGAGTATAACACCGAGCACGTCTCCGGAAGCACACATCAACCAGATAACTGGTGCAGCATATGGGCGCCTGGCAAACCTGAGAATAGCGTTCCGATACCTTAGTAAGGAATCGTTCAAGACACTGTACACCGTGTACGTCAAGCCCATACTAAAGTATGCAGCGCCAGCTTGGAGCCCACACCTGGTCAAGCACGTCAAGAAATTAGAGAAAGTGCAAAGGTTTGCAACAAGGTTAGTTCCAGAGCTGAGGGGAATGTCCTCTGAAGGAAGGTTAAGGGAAATCGACCCGACGACAATGGAAGACAAGAGGGTTAGGGGAGACATGATAGTGATGGTGGTAGTGGTGGTACTGGTGGTTGTGGTGGTAGTGGTGGTGGTAGTGGTGGTACTGGTGGTGATGGTGGTAGTGGTGGTGGTAGTGGTGGTGGTAGTGTTGGTACTGGTGGTTGTGGTGGTAGTGGTGGTGGTAGTATTGACATCCTCCTGGCTGGATGGATGCCTGGTTCTTCAAAACAGATGCGTCATGTGCCGTCAACGGATGCGTCATGCGCCGGCAACATATGCCTCATGTGCCGTCAACGGATGCGTAATGCGCCGGCAACATATGCGTCATGTGCCGTCAAATGGATGCGTCATGCGATATCAACGGATGCGTCATGTGCCGTCAACGGATGCGTCATGCGCCGTCAACGGATGCGTCATGTGCCGTCAACGGATGCGTCATGCGCCGTCAACGGATGCGTCATGCGCCGTCAACGGATGCGTCATGCGCCGTCAACGGATGCGTCATGCGCTGTCAACAGATACGTCATACGCTGGCGCGCGACACTGCCAGCATAAGGCTCCTGGTCTATGGATTAAGTGTAAATCAAGAGTGTTGACTTGGTCTATTTATTTACGCTCGAGAGTTTCCCAGTTTAGTGAACATTTGCAGCGGGAGGTGGAAAGTGTGTGCTGCCCTGCACGTGTTCACAGGGGGTCGAGGCACGCCTCCTGGTAGGGAAGTACAGACGACAGTAGTGGGAAGGGAAGAAAATGCAAGGATCTCCACTGCAGGTTCGATCCTCCATACAGATGGCGCTCTAGCGCAAAGAAAGAAGGGATTACGTTATACCCTTACAACGCAGTGTTGCAATAGGGACATTGGCTGTATTCCTCGGGTAGTGTGCGTGGGTGAATGTTGTGGGTGGGGCGTGGGCGCCACCTTGGCCCACTGACCCACTCACCATTCATTACTCACCCAGGAGATGTATTACACTGTGGAATTCCCTAACCTCCTTAAAACATTCCCTAACCATATATATATATATATATATATATATATATATATATATATATATATATATATATATATATATATATATATATATATATATATATATATATATATATATATATATATATATATAGTGTGTGTGTGTGTGTATACATATTTGGTAACTTGAAGTAGATATGATCAGAAATTCTTCTGTAATTCTACCAATATTAATACAAGCTAAGTATAGCAACATTTATAGTCCACATTATCATAGGGGTCCATTCCCACACAAATAGTTTTCCCTATATTTCTTATGGGAAAATTCGTTTGGTATACGTCCTGTTTGGTTTAAGTCCAAGGTCCTGGAACGGATTAAGGATGTATACCGGGGTACCACTGTACCACTGTATATATATATATATATATATATATATATATATATATATATATATATATATATATATATATATATAATAGGATGGGGTCCACCTCTAGTGCAAATTGTGGGACCCATAGCCTCGGAGAAGTAGATAAAAAGGCTTCAAGGAAGAATATTTGGATTTCTTCCTGAAGCCATTTGAATATTCCACTTCTCCTACCACCCCATCCTATATACACACATACATACATATAAATGCTTTATTAATAGACAGAATACATTTATAGAAAACACAAACATGAACATGAATACAATGGTACAATATGTCAAAGATTATGAATCTCCTCCAGCTCCTCCGAAGCCGGACGCGAGCCAAGTATGCAGCATGCGTTTTCTCTGGATGGCCACGCTGAGACGCTGGAACATGAACGTGGCTGCCCTTGGGTCCCTGGTGGTGTCGATGAGTCTGGAACCCAGTTCTTTAAGGAAACGTGTTGCATTTTTTCCCCATGATCCCAAGGTCTCTGATCCCACTGGGACAAATTAATACTGTTGGCTTATGTCCCTGTACTTGCCGATCTTGTACTCCTCCCTGTGGTCAGCAGCTCCTCCCTGTCGCCCAACACTGTGATGGATGTAGGTGTCAGCCAGTGTCGACACACAGGTATAATCCCATGCTAAGAGCTTGCCATTCTTCCAAGGATAGATGGTGATCCCGTCGGGGCGGTTTGCTGGGTTGTGGGCGTTGTTGGCTGCTAGTGATCGAGGCTCTCTCTCGGCTGGGCATCCAGCTGTAGCAAGGGTTCTCTTTATGATGTCGTTGACTTCATTGTGTCTTGCATGCCAACCCTTGGTTTTAGGACAGTTAAGACCATGTAGACCATATTGGTCGGCTTGCGCATCGCTGCAAATACGAAGGGTCTTAGGGTACAGGCGTGTTCCCATGGCCGAAATGGGAACTGTTTGGATGAAGTCCCCAGAGTGATGTGCACTCACAGCTAGGAGACGGGCAGTCTCCCTGTCTGATGTTACAGCCCTAAGCATATTGGCAAGTATCTTTTCAGCGATGGGGCCGTCCCAGCTTGACTGTTTGTAGGCCAGTTCTTCACTAGGTTTTGGTGTTGGAGCAGCAAGAGTCTCCCATTCAGTGATGGCACTGGTGTAGCTAGGGTCCTGTATTCCTGCTGAATCACTGAGGTTGTCTGGAAGAATTTGTTTTATTAGCTCATTTGATGCTATGGAAGAGGATAAGAAGGCTGGTAGGGCAATCTGGGAGGATTTGCGTACTCCCAGCCCCCCAAGTCTGGCTGGAAGTGAGGCTTGCAACCATTGTCCATCTTCGAGGGAAAGATTCAATACACTCTCTAGCATGGTCTTGAGGAGAGAGTCGTATTCCTCGAGTTTCGGCTGTATATATATATATATATATATATATATATATATATATATATATATATATATATATATATATATATATATATATATATATATATATATATATATATATATATATATATATATTTATATATATATATATATATATATATATATATATATATATATATATATATATATATATATATATATATATATATATATACAAAAGTAATAATAATAATAATATTAATAGACTTCATGTCAACTCCTTGGTACTTGCATGTCATTGCCCGTTGGGCTCATCACTCATATAGGGTTTACTCTTACCCATGGGGCACGTCAGTCTCAGACCAGCCTCTTTCATGCCCGTCAGGTACTTTAGTCTCGTGCCAGAATTCTTCGTGCCAGTCAGGTTCAATTGTTTTATGGTCATAGACATGTTTTTGCTACCCACCTTCTGGGTTCTGCTCTCGCTCCCATTTCTACCACTTTTCATGGTTCTGCTGCTTCTGCAGGTGCGCATGCTTGATAGTTGCTCTTATCCACAGTGACGACAGGTGCCAGCCATACAAGAGTAAGATGATCACACCGACCGTCAGAAAAATGCCGTAAACGCGGCGGTGTAGTCGAAACTCCCAGGAGAGACGTTCTGTCAATCGCTTGTACTCGACGCTGCTCGGGTCCAGCTTCTTGCAAGACCCCGGCCACATACTACCCATAAACAATGTTTCTTCAACATCTATCTCCTGGTGACGTGGTTATCGGAGTGGCGGTGTGTCGTCGGCGTCATCCCGTTTCCTGGTCGTGTTTGGTGACACAGGAGTGTCGCTTGCTGAGTGGCCACGTAACTCGTTCCTTCCAGGTAGTGTCTGTTTATACTCTGGTTCATCGATGTCTGTTGTTTGATGCTTAACAGAGTCAGACACATAGGGTGTTGAATCGATAGAATCTGGCATAAAATTTTCTCCCAGGGTTGGTTGATCTTCCATACGATCATCCACACCTGTATCTTACTCTGGGAGACGTTGGTTTTGTTGAGCAGAATCTGGCATAAAATTTTCTCCCAGGGTTGGTTGATCTTCCATACGATCATCCACACCTGTATCTTACTCTGGGAGACGTTGGTTTTGTTGAGCAGAATCTGGCATAAAATTTTCTCCCAGGGTTGGTTGATCTTCCATACGATCATCCACACCTGTATCTTACTCTGGGAGACGTTGGTTTTGTTGAGCAGAATCTGGCATAAATTTTCTCCCAGGGTTGGTTGATCTTCCATACGATCATCCACACCTGTATCTTACTCTGGGAGACGTTGGTTTTGTTGAGCAGAATCTGGCATAAAATTTTCTCCCAGGGTTGGTTGATCTTCCATACGATCATCCACACCTGTATCTTACTCTGGGAGACGTTGGTTTTGTTGAGCATCGTCGCCGACGCTCACCCCAGCATCCTCTTGCATCATACTGATGTGAAAAACCACTTCTGGGTTTGACACTCCCTCACATTCATGAGGAATCTCCACCGTCATCATCTCCTAAGAGGCATTAAAACTTTCGTAAAACGCCAGAAGGTTAATCTTGACCTTCTAAGTAACCTTCCTGCCCCTCAGAACTTTTATTTTCAATAGAGACCTATCGAATCGCCTCTCCTTATTGCCGCCGCCAGCGGGGAGGTCGATTCGAAGCGGCGTGCAGTCGAGGAGACTTTGATCCATTCTATACATGGAGATGCGCCTCCACGTCCGTTGGAGACACACTCGGGTCTGCTGCTCCCAGCGTCGGTAGAAGGGAAGAGACAGTAGACCCGGACGATACACACTGAATTACACTTCCGTCGGCAGCTGCGACGCAGTTTGCGCTGCTGATGTCACGAACTTAGTTGGCCTCACGAACAGAGATAACATATTTGCTCCTGAATCAAGAACAGCGAAAAAGTTAATTCAAACAAACTACGTAATCAAACGTTAACTCATATATTTCTAGAAGACTCATATATTTCTATGAAGACTCTTGTATGTAATGTGGATGTTTTGTAGGGATAATGGACCTTCGGTGTTCCCTCAGGTGATAGTGACCTCGGTGTTCCCTCAGGTGATAGTGACCTCGGTGTTCCCTCAGGTGATAGTGACAACTGAGAAGATTTATGAAGAGAAAAATGACAAGATAATGTAATTACATATTCTTGGGAAGCGCTAAGCCCATATGGGTCATATTGCGCGGGCGATAGTGTAGTTAAAAAGAATATGACGGTAAAGAGATGATGTGAAAATAATGATGTGATGGTAGTGAAGATGATGTGATGGTAGTGAAGGTGACGTGATGGTAGTGAAGATTACGTGATGGTAGTGAAGATGACGTGATGGTAGTGAAGATGATGTGATGGTAGTGAAGATGACGTGATGGTAGTGAAGATGACGTGATGGTAGTGAAGATGATGTGATGGTAGTGAACATGACGTGATGGTAGTGAAGGTGACGTGATGGTAGTGAAGATGACGTGATGGTAGTGAAGATGATGTGATGGTAGTGAAGATGACGTGATGGTAGTGAAGATGACGTGATGGTAGTGAAGATGACGTGATGGTAGTGAATATGATGTGATGGTAGTGAAGATGACGTGATGGTAGTGAAGATGACGTGATGGTAGTGAAGATGATGTGATGGTAGTGAAGATGACGTGATGGTAGTGAAGATGACGTGATGGTAGTGAAGATGACGTGATGGTAGTGAAATGACGTGATGGTAGTGAAGATGACGTGATGGTAGTGAAGATGACGTGATGGTAGTGAAGATGATGTGATGGTAGTGAAATGAGTGATGGTAGTGAAGATGACGTGTGATGGTAGTGAAGATGACGTGATGGTAGTGAAGATGACGTGATGGTAGTGAAGATGACGTGATGGTAGTGAAGATGACGTGATGGTAGTGAAGATGACGTGATGGTAGTGAAGATGACGTGATGGTAGTGAAGATGACGTGATGGTAGTGAAGATGACGTGATGGTAGTGAACATGACGTGATGGTAGTGAAGATGACGTGATGGTAGTGAAGATGACGTGATGGTAGTGAAGATGACGTGATGGTAGTGAAGATGACGTGATGGTAGTGAAGATGACGTGATGGTAGTGAAGATGACGTAATCGTAGTGAAGATGACGTGATGGTAGTGAAGGTGACGTGATAGAAGTGCAGATGACGTTGATGTAGTGAAGATGACGTGATGGTAGTGAAGATGACGTGATGGTAGTGAAGATGACGTGATGGTAGTGAAGATGACGTGATGGTAGTGAAGATGACGTGATGGTAGTGAAGATGACGTGATGGTAGTGAAGATGACGTGATGGTAGTGAAGATGACGTGATGGTAGTGAAGATGACGTGATGGTAGTGAAGATGACGTGATGGTAGTGAAGATGACGTGATGGTAGTGCAGATGACGTGATGGTAGTGAAGATGACGTGATGGTAGTGAAGATGACGTGATGGTAGTGAAGATGACATGATGGTAGTGAAGATGACGTGATGGTAGTGAAGATGACGTGATGGTAGTGAATATGACGTGATGGTAGTGAAGATGATGTGATGGTAGTGAAGGTGACGTGATGGTAGTGAAGATGATGTGATGGTAGTGAAGGTGACGTGATGGTAGTGAAGATGACGTGATGGTAGTGAAGATGACGTGATGGTAGTGAAGGTGACGTGATGGTAGTGAAGATGATGTGATGGTAGTGAAGGTGACGTGATGGTAGTGAAGATGATGTGATGGTAGTGAAGGTGACGTGATGGTAGTGAAGGTGACGTGATGGTAGTGAAGGTGACGAGCTTTCTAGTAGAAAGTTCCACATTTTTCCCGTGGCCCGTGGCCTGGTAGGCAACGCTCTCGCCTCACACACTGAGTATCCTTGGTTCAATTCCCGGCACGGGTGGAAATCTTGGGCATGTTTCCTTACAGCTGCTGTCCCTGTTCACCTGGGTGTTAGTCGACTGGTGTGGGTCGCATCCTGGGGAGCAAGACTGAAGGACAACAATGGAAATAAGACAGACAGTCCTCGATGACGCACTGACTTTCTTGAGTTATCCTGGGTGGCTAACCCTCCGGATTTAAAAATCCCAACAAAATTTTAACAAATGAGACACGAGGCGTGTACTAAGTGCAGGACAGCAACTGCTATTTGCAGAACACAGAAGAAACAGGCAGAGGCTCACCACCTGGCTGTCTGAACACCTGGCTAAGTGAACACCAGTGCTCAGTCAAGCACGGTTCACAAACCTCTGAACTCTGTGAACACATCATGATTTCTCTCCACACAGTTTACTGAAACAAATCAAAACTGTAACCTTGAAAAATGGAAAATTTCGAACTGAATAAGATTGTCAAAATATATAGTGAAGACACACAGCCCAGCAGCTGGTTCACGCATCACCACCTGCAGCTGGTTCACGCATCACCACCTGCAGCTGGTTCACGCATCACCACCTGCAGCTGTGTTGTGTGGGTCTTGAGAGAGATATATAGGAGGTCAAAGATACTCCTTGTTGGATGGTTACGGTATATTTACAGTAAGTGAAAGAGAGAGTCCAGCCACCGTCTGTCTCGCTCTTGGGTCTAACGCTAGTGAGGGTGTGCGCCTACATGAGGCTGTGCACATGCGCTGAGCCTCTGACGTCAGCGGGTACCGTGACGTCACACGCAAAGGGACCAGCTGTATAAGTGGGATGAATGCTGAATGCTGGTACACTACACAAGTGTACATATGATACTGATACGACAGCTCGGCCATGTTATCGTATGACGTCTCGGCATACTATACAACTCTATAGACTGAACAGACAGGTGGTACTGGGTGAATCTATACAATAGCAAACACATTATAACTTTGAACTGATCAAGATTAATCTTACTCTCGCACTTCTTAAGTTAATGGTACATAAGAGAAATTTAATGGATCTAGATATAACGGATTACATAAATTACAATTTGCAAATTTGATCGATCAATGGATGTGTATTCATGCACTTTTCGGCTTCTGAGGAAGAATAAATATTTACAGGGAAGAAGTTTTAACAGGAAAGATAAACTCGGCTAACACGGGTTATACTGTTAAAACTCAGAGAGAACTTGAACACACAAACATCTTGCTAGATACTGGAAATCTAATAACAAAACACACAGTCAATAATTCGGTTCTAAACTGGATTTTCTAATTTTCTATCTTTAGCTCACAACTTATGATCACTTTCCTACTGGAGGAATGGACAACTCAGTTTTGATCAACTTATAATCACTTTCCTACTGAAGGAATGAACAGACTCGGTGGAGTGGATGGATCTCTCCCCGGTTGAAATAGTTAGCTCAAAGACACAAAGTATGAGCAAAGGAGAACGGCTCTCACTATCTCTTACTGCAGGTAAGACTTACTCGACATACGACACTTTACTCTGCAAAGGCTTACTGTCAACTGGAAGGAACACTATCTGGAACACGAGGGACAACAACTGGCACTCTAGTGAATACACTAGCAACAGAAACGACTTTCTGCAATTGCTTTTGCATCACCGAGAGATGCTATAACTCATTCAAATAGTCTTTCTTCAACAAAGCGTCCCCTGGAGAGGAACTACTACTTGAACTAGCAACATTGCAAGGATAGACTCAGTACTCAAGGCGGTCAGGATACCTCCGGCACCTAGGCATCTGAACGCTATCTTGCATGCAAGATATTGTAGGGGCTGAATTCCAGACAGGAGTGACAGTAATACTAGTGTCTTGACCGCTCGGCAACGTTAACAAATAGAACACATACTTTCTACAAGAACTAATCTGAACTTCACATTCCCATCACTCTGGCAAATCTCTGATACAAGCTGGAAGAACAAACACATTGCTCAAAAGCTACAGACTGTCTTTCAGTCATTAAGGACTAAGAGGGCTGTTTACTGACTCATTATCATTATGGCGCTGAATGGCAATAACACAGTATTATCGCACATGGTTACTAGAACTTCAATGCCTCGACTGGCAGCAAACACATTACATTAAGCTAATGTGTTTGCTGCCAGTCAGGCATTGAAGTTCTAGTAACCATGTGCGATTACTGTGTGATTGCCATTCAGCGCCATAATGATAATGAGTCAGTAAACAGCCCTCTTAGTCCCTTAATGACTGAAAGACAGTCTGTAGCTTTTGAGCAATGTGTTTGTTCTTCCAGCTTGTATCAGAGATTTCCAGAGTGATGCGGAATGTGAAGTTCAGATAGTTCTTGTAGAAAGTATGTGTTCTATTTGTTAACGTTGCCGAGCGTCAAGCACTAGTATTACTGTCACTCCTGTCTGGAATTCAGCCTACAATCTTGCATGCAAGATAGCGTTCAGATGCCTAGGTGCCGGAGGATCCGACTGCCAGTACTGAGTCTATCCTTGCAATGTTGCTAGTTCAAGTAGTAGTTCCTCTCAGGGACGCTTTGTTGAAGAAAGACTATTTGAATGAGTTATAGCACTCTCGGTGATGCAAAGCAATTGCAGAAAGTCGTTTCTGTTGCTAGTGTATTCCTAGAGTGCCAGTTGTTGTCCCTCGTGTTCCAGATAGTGTTCCTTCCAGTTGACAGTAAGCCTTTGCAGAGTAAAGTGTCGTATGTCAGTAAGTCTTACCTGCAGTAAGAGATAGTGAAGCCGTTCTCCTTGCTCATACTTTGTCTTTGAGCTAACTATTTCAACCGAGGAGATCCATCCACTCCACCGAGTCTGTTCATTCCTTCAGTAGGAAAGTGATTATAAGTTGATCAAAACTGAGTTGTCCATTCCTCCAGTAGGAAAGTGATCATAAGTTGTGAGCTAAGATAGAAAATTAGAAAATCCAGTTTAGAACCGAATTATTGACTGTGTGTTTTGTTATTAGATTTCAGTATCTAGCAAGATGTTTGTGTGTTCAAGTCTCTCTGAGTTTTAACAGTATAACCGTGTTAGCGAGTTATCTTTCCTGTTAAAACTTCTTCCTGTAAATATTTATTCTTCCTCAGAAGCCGAAAAGTGCATGAATACACATCCATTGATCGATCAAATTTGCAAATGTAATTTATGTAATCCGTTATATCTAGATCCATTAAATTTCTTATGTACCATTAACTTAAGAAGTGCGAGTAAGATAATCTTGATCAGTTCAAAGTATAATGTGTTTGCTATGTATAGATTCACCAGTACCACCTGTCTGTTCAGTCTATAGAGTTGTATAGTATGCCGAGACGTCATCGAAACATGGCCGAGCTGTCTATCAGTATCATATGTACACTTGTGTAGTGTACCAGCATTCAGCATTCATCCCACTTACAGCTGGTCCCTTTGCGTGTGACTCCGTACCCGCTGACGCGAGCTCAGCGCATGTGCACAGCCTCATGTAGGCGCACACCCTCACTAGCGTTAGGCCCAAGAGCGAGACAGCGGTGGCTGGACTCTCTCACTGTAAATATACCGTAACCATCCAACAAGGAGATCTTTGACCTCCTATATATCTCTTCAAGACCCACACAACACAGCTGCAGGTGGTGATGCGTGAACCAGCTGCAGGGTATGCGTGAACCAGCTGCAGGTGATGCGTGAACCAGCTGCTGGGCTGTGTGTCTTCACTATATATTTTGACAATCTTTCAGTTCGAAATTTCCTTTTCAGGTTCAGTTTGATTTGTTTCAGTAAACTGTGGGAAAATCATGTGTGCAAGATTCAGGGTTTGTGGCCTTTTGACTGAGCACTGGTGTTCACTTAGCCAGGTGTTCAGACAGCCGGGAGCCTCTGCCTGTTTCCTGTGTTCTGCAAATAGCAGTTGCTGCCCTCACTAGTACACGCCTCGTGTCTCATTTGTTAAAATTTTGTTGGGAAATCCGGAGGTTGCACCAGGATACTAAAAAGTCAGTGCATCGGGCTGTCGTCAATTTCCATTGTTTCCTTCAGTTTTCTCCCGGATGCGCCCCCTGACTAACACCCAGGTAAACAGGGACAGCAGCTGGGAAACTGCCGTTCCCGTGGGTAAACCAGGATACTCCAGTGTGTGGGGCGAGCGTTTACCGGCCCGGGGCCAAATGTGGAACTTCTACTGAAAGCCTTCACCTTCACCACACGTCACCTTCCTACCTCACGTCACCTTCACCATCACTCATCTTCACTACCATCACGTCACCTTCACTACCATCTCCATCTTCACTGCATCGTAGCTAACCATGCATCTACTACCATCACTCATCTTCACTACATGTCACCTTCACTCATCACATCATCTTCACTACAGTCACCTTCACTACCATCACGTCATTTTAACTCCATCTGTCAATTCACTACCATCACGTCTCTCACTACCATCACGTCATCTTCACTGCCATCTGTCATCTTCACAATCAGTCTCTTCACTACCATCACGTCATCTTCATCTCGTCATCTGCTACCATCACGTCAATCACTACCATCACGTCATCTTCTCCATCACGTCTCTTCACCCATCACGTCATCTTCACTACCATCACGCTCACTACCATCACGTCATCTTCACTACCATCACGTCATCTTCACTACCATCACGTCGCTTCACTACCATCACGTCATCTTCACTCCATCACGTCATCTTCCTGCCATCACGTCATCTTCACTACGATCACGTCATCTTCACTTCTATCCACGTCACCTTCACTACCATCACGTCATCTTCACTACGATCGTCATTTTCATACCATCACGTCATCTTCACTACGACCCACGTCATCTGCATTACCATCATCATACTACCATCACGTCATGTTCACTACCATCAGTCATGTTCACTACCACCCGTCATTTCACCATCACGTCATGTTCACCATCACGTCATCTTCACTACCATCGTCATCTTCACTACCATCACGTCATCTTCACTACCATCACGTCATCTTCACTACCATCACGTCACGTTCACTACCATCACGTCACCTTCACTACCATCACGTCATCTTCACTACCATCACGACGTCATCTTCACTACCATCACATCATATTCACTACCATCACGTAATCTTCACTACCATCACGTCATCTTCACTACCATCACGTCATCTTCACTACCATCACGTCATCTTCACTACCATCACGTCATCTTCACTACCATCACGTCACCTTCACTACCATCACGTCATGTTCACTACCATCACATCATCTTCACTACCATCACATCATATTCACTACCATCACGTAATCTTCACTACCATCCATCATATTCACTACCACCCGTCATCTTCACTACCATCACGTCATCTTCACTACCATCACGTCATCTTCACTACCATCGTCATCTTCACTACCATCACGTCATCTTCACTACCATCACGTCACCTTCACTACCATCACGTCATGTTCCTACCATCACATCATCTTCACTACCATCACGTAATCTTCACTACCATCACGTCACCTTCACTACCATCACTCATCTTCATACCATCAGTCATCTTCACTACCATCCGTCATCTTCACTACCATCACGTCATCTTCACTACCATCACGTCATCTTCACTACCATCACGTCACCTTCACTACCATCGTCATGTTCACTACCATCACATCATCTTCACTACCATCGTAATCTTCACTACCATACGTCACCTTCTCCATCGTCATTTCACTACCATCATCATCTTCACTACCATCACGTCATCTTCACTACCATCCGTCATCTTCATCACCATCTCTTCACTACCATCACGTCATTTCACTACCATCACGTAATCTTCACTACCATCACGTCACCTTCACTCCTCACCTTCTACCATCACATCATTTTTCAATTTTTCCCGTCATATTCTTTTCCCCCCCCCCCCCCCCCCCCCCCCCCCCCCCCCCCCCCCCCCCCCCCCCCCCCCCCCCCCCCCCCCCCCCCCCCCCCCCCCCCCCCCCCCCCCCCCCCCCCCCAAAAAAAAAAAAAAAAAAAAAAAAAAAAAAAAAAAAAAAAAAAAAAAAAAAAAAAAAAAAAAAAAAAAAAAAAAAAAAAAAAAAAAAAAAAAAAAAAAAAAAAAAAAAAAAAAAAAAGGTCAAGATTAACCTTCTGGCGTTTTACGAAAGTTTTAATGCCTCTTGGGAGATGATGACGTGGGATTCCTCATGAATGTGAGTGTCAAACCCGAAGTGGTTTTCACATCAGTATGATGCAGAGGATGCGGGGGTGAGCGTCGGCGATTCAACAACCAACGTCTCCCAGGAAAGATACAGGTGTGGATGATCTGGAGATCACCCAACCGGGGAGAAAAATTTTCATGCCAAAAAATTCGGTGCTGGTTCAACAAAACCAAAAACGTTTCTCCAGGAGTAAGATACGGTTGGTGATCGTAGGGAAGTAAACCCACCTGGAGAAAATTTTATGCCAGATTCTGCTCAACAAAACCAACGTCTCCCAGAGTAAGATACAGG
>WNWK01004989.1:100000-128950 GCA_009830355.1 Cherax destructor | reverse complement strand
ATGTTCAGCCCAGTCTGGAACCCACCCTGGTCAACACGTAAAGAAACTGAAAAGTGCAAGGTTTGAAAAGGCGTTCCACAACTCAGGGGTCTGTCCTTGAAAAAAGGTTGAAATAGGACTAACAACACTGGAGGAAAGAAGGGTCAGAGGAGACATGATAACGACATACAAAATACTGCAGGAATCGACAAGGTAGACAGGGACAGGATGGTCCAGAGGGAACACAGAAACAAGGGGACACACTGGAAGCTGAAGACTCAGATGAGTCAAAGGGATGTTAGGAAGCATTTCTTCAGCCACAGAGTAGTCAGGAAGTGGAATAGTCTAGAAAGATATAGTGGAGGCAGGAACCATACATAGTTTAAGACGAGGTATGATAGAGCTCATGGAGCAGGGAGGCAGAGACCCAGTAGCGGACAGCGAAGAGGCGGGGCCAGGAGCTGAGTCTCGACCCTGCAGCCACAATTAGGTGAGTACAACAGGCCTAGTGTCTAATCGACATGTGCCTAGGACAAAATGGTAACTAACACACACACACACACATGTACCACAAATAATAAAAGACACAATATCGTGACTGGAACAATACAGGAATAATCCGGAAACTTATGACGACGTTTCGGTCCGATTTCATCAGTCACGCAGAGGCGCGAAGGTAGGGAGCCAGCATACATACTCCCCGTGCCCTCTCGTATACATATTGACTCCCTACCTTTGTACTCGTGTGACTAGTAATGGTCCATGCCGGACCGAAACGTCGTCATAAGTATCTCCTATGCTCGCGTTATATGTGTACACAAATACCGCAGTAACCCAGGACACCTCTTAGTACCGTAGAAACAGTTTAGATATTTGAGAAACATTCGGGTACATTTCCAAGATATCTTCACGTCATTTCAGTCGTCAGGTTAATTGCCCCAGCCAGCAGTGTGGGAAAATTCTGAAAGTCATCTCGTTGCTCGTCGTTGCAAACTGTAAATGCTGCAACACGTTAGAAGGACGACAAATTGAACACGAAATAAATTTAAACAACAGGTTGAATGTTATTCAGTATCGCTATGATGTTTTGCAGAGTCACCCCTGGGAGCTCTTGCCGGAAAGCAAGAGCTAGAAATTTAAACTTCAGGAACTCTTATTGTGAAACAAAAGCTAGAAAGTTAAACTTCAGCTCTTGTTGGGAAGCAAGAGCTAGAAATTTAAACTTCAGGAGCTCTTATTGTGAAACAAAAGCTAGAAAGTTAAACTTCAGCTCTTATTGGAAGCAAGAGCTAGAAATTTAAACTTCAGGAGCTTTATTGTGAAACAAAAGCTAGAAAGTTAAACTTCAGCTCTTGTTGGGAAGCAAGAGCTAGAAATTAAAAGTTCAGCAGCTCTTCTTGGGAAGCAAGAGCTAGAAATTTAAACTTCAGGAGCTCTTTACTTGTACATCTTCATTTTACTCTATTGTCACCTTTTTTCCACAACAAACAGCTTTTTTTAAATACCTCATAATAACAGGCACATAGGTAGCACAGATATGATATATAATTTGCACGTGGTGGAAATATGTAGATGATATCTAATGCTCATAGACCAATATCATTTCTAGATTTTCAATACATCAAATACAAAATATAAAGACACCCAACTAGTGTTAGTTACAATGTTAAATATTATTTGTTACTTTATGAGGAAACTAATCCTAAGTTATTGTCTTCCGTATTCTTGAGAGTTATGATTTGTAGTCGAGTTAACATAGGATAAATTTAAGCACTATTAAATATTGTGCACTATCAAATATATTATAATCCAGGGCCCCTCAAAATACATTTGTTGCAAGAAACACTTTTTACAATCTTAATAAGGAATCGTACTAAATTAATAGTGTGTCAGCTCCACAATATCTTGCAGACTATCTGGAAATTTCCTCTTTGCTATAAGACACCAATGGGTTTAGCGCTTCTCTATGAACGTAGCTAGATAATTAAGCTAAAAGCAGAAGGAACTATCTCTCTTTCTCTCTGTCTATGATAGTGGTAAACATTGTCAGGTGAAGCTAATTGAAACTTAATATATTTTTCTCCCAGGCGCCTGTGTTAACAGTCAGCCTCCGCTCACACAAATTGAGCACAAAACAAAAGTCTGGCTACACAAAGGTCAAGTAAATACCAGTTAATAAAAACTTAATTACTACCTTATTTATCCCTCATAAAGAATCTCTACTGCGGTGTGCTAAAATTAGTAATTAAGGACTGGCAATACTGAATGTATACGTGTCAAATACACATATTTTCGCGCTGTATTACCATACATGAATACTTGCAGGTATGGAATGGTAAACAACATGCCAAATAATGTTTTCCCTTTCATTAAGATATGAGTAATAATCAATCTTATACAGTAATTATATTTTGAAAAGAGTTTTGTTATTTCCAATTATGAATCTCATAGATTACACCTGAAAGTATTCATGTATGGTAACACAGCGTGAAAATATGTATACATGATTACGACACGTATACATTCAGTATTGCCTTAATTACTAATTTTAGCACACCGTAGTAGAGAGACTTTATGAGGGATAAATAAGGGTAATAATTAAGCTTTTATTAACTGGTATTAACCTGACCTTTGTGCAGCCAGACTTTTGTTTTGAGGCTGACAGTGGTGGCAAACTTTCTATGTATATATAGTATATATAATGTTTATATACTACAGTTGTCTCGACTTATTTCCGAGGTGAAGATATTGGTTTCTCACTTCCATCTTTGTCGGTGTAAGTGAGAAAGACGAAAAATATGCTCAATTTCTTTGGAATAGGTGTGCTTGATATCGTAGTGACGCTGTTTTTCCCTTTGTTGCCTCTGTACAACATTTAAAATCTTTATTGAGGAAACGTTCGACACAGTGGCTTCATCAGACTGATTACCTCAAACTCATCCTCGATTTCCACCGTCATTCTTTGTATTGACTGAAGAAGCCACTGTGTGGAGAAGCGTTTCCTCAATAAAGCTTTCAAATGTTGCACAAGTGTCTCATTCTTCAACTTGAGCGAGACACATCTGTGAGGAAGTAGACGCAGAACTCAGACTTCTGTGAGGAAGTAGACGCAGAACTCAGACTTCTGTGAGGAAGTAGACTCAGAACTCAGACTTCTGTGAGGAAGTAGACGCAGAACTCAGACTTCTGTGAGGAAGTAGACGCAGAACTCAGACTTCTGTGAGGAAGTAGACGCAGAACTCAGACTTCTATGAAGAAGTAGACGCAGAACTCAGACTTCTGTGAGGAAGTAGACGCAGAACTCAGACTTCTGTGAGGAAGTAGACGCAGAACTCAGACTTATGTGAGGAAGTAGACGCAGAACTCAGACTTCTGTGAGGAAGTAGACGCAGAACTCAGACTTTTGTGAGAAAGTAGACGCAGAACTCAGACTTCCGTGAAGAAGTAGACGCAGAACTCAGACGATTCCCCATGTGTGTCTATTTCCTTATCTTGTTAGAATTATTGGAATGATGTTTGTCTGATACAGAGGATATCTCCTTCAGTCTACTTGCTACCTCCATCAGTAGGTCCCGCCTACCTATGATGTGACTTCAACTGCTGTACCTCATCTGCATCCAGAGCTTGAGCCAGGTAACTGTGGCAGTTCTTCGTGCTGGTCACCGTCAGTCATAGTCCCAACAATGCCAGTTAAGAGCTAAAAATTTGACTATTTCTTAAAATTAAGTCTCAGATCGACTACATTCTTGTCGAAACTTCTAAGTCTTTCTAATGTAGCCATTTTTAAGCCCATTTTCCTCGGATGCTTTAAGGCATTTTGTCATTATGATTTTTCGCTTCACATTGTTATCTATATATATTCTCTGTATTCCAGTATTGTTTGTAAGGGCTCGACTAAACTCGTGGAGGAAAAAGAAAGAATTAAGTGTCTTTCACCTCTCTCATCCTTCAATTTTGATATTTCATGTGAAAACCGATGAAAATGAGCCTAAAATGGCTACATAAAAAGATTTAGAAGTTTAAAAATATTTAGTCGACCTGAAACTTAATTTTAAGAAAAAGTCAATTTTTAGCACTTAACTTGGGTGTTTGTTGAGCATATATATATATATATATATATATATATATATATATATATATATATATATATATATATATATATATATATATATATATATATATATATATATATCTTCTAATAGTAAATGCCTAATAGTATGTTACTATTCGTTTTAGTTTCTTTCTGCTAAGTATTTTACTTGAAATCTTGAACTGCCCGACTGCCCATTTCAGCAGTGACCCTTCTGACCTTTATCAGAGGGAGAGGTAGGTAGGCAGGTAAGTAGGAAGATAGGTAGGTGTAGGTAATTGTGCGTGCTGTGTGTGTGCGTATGTGTATTCAACTAATTCTCACCTAATTATGGTTGCAGGGGAAGAGTCATAGTTCCTGGTCCCACCTCTTTACTGGTCACTACTAGGTCACTCCCTCCTTGCTCCGTGAGCTTTATCATACCTCTTAAAGCTATGTATGGATCCTGCCTCCACCACTTCCCTTTCCAGACTATTCCACTTCCTGACAACTCTGTGACTGAAGAAATACTTCATAACATCCCTGTGACTCATCTGAATCTTCAACTTCCATCTGTGGCCCCTTGTTGTTGTGTCCCATCTCTGAAACATCCTGTCCCTGTTCACCTTGTCGATTATTTTAGTATTTTAAATGTTGTTATCATGTCTCCCTCTGTCCCTCTCCTTCAGTGTCGTCAGGTCGATTTCTCTTAACCTCTCCTCATAGAACATGCCTCTTAACTCGGGGACAAGTCTCGTTGTAAACCTCTGCACTTTCTCTAATTTCTTGATGTGCTTGGCCAGGTGTGGGGTTCCAAACTGGTGCTGCATACTCCAATATGGGCCTGATGTACACGGTGTACAGAGTCCTGATCGACTCCTTACTGGGATGTCGGAATGTTATTCTTAGGTTTGCTAGTCGCCTATATGTTGCAGCAGTTATTTGGTTGATGTGATCCTCAGGAGATGTGTTCGGTGTTATACTCACCCAAGATCCTTTTCCTTGAGTGAGGTTTGTAGCCTTTCGCCCCACTAAACTGTATTCTGCATTGCGGTCTTTGATCTTCCCGATCTTCATGACACTGCACATGGCAGGGTTGAACCCCAGGAGCTATTTGCTGGACCAAGCCTGTAGCCTCTCCAGATCACTTTGTAGTCCTGTCTTGTCCTTTTCCGATTGAATTTGCCTCATTAACTTCACATCGTCTGCAAACAGGGACACTTCTGAGCATATTCCTTCAGTAATGTCATTCACATATACCAGAAACAGCACCGGCCCAAAGACTGACCCCTGTGGAACCCCGCTCGTCACAGTCGCCCACTCCAACACCTCGTCACCTACCATGACTCGCTGCTGTCTTCCTGTGTGTGTACTCACCTATTTGTACTCGCCTATTTGTGGTTGCAGGGGTCGATTCATAGCTCCTGGCCCCGCCTCTTCACTGATTGCTACTAGGTCCCCTCTCTCCCTGCTCCATGAGCTTTATCAAACCTCGTCTTAAAACTATGTATGGTTCCTGCCTCCACTACGTCACTTTCTAGGCTATTCCACTCCCTGACAACTCTATGACTGAAGAAATACTTCCAAACATTCCTTTGACTCATAGGAGTCTTCAACTTCCAATTGTGACCCCTTGTTTCTGTGTCCAATCTCTGGAACATCTTGTCTCTGTCCACCTTATCTATTCCTCGCAGTATTTTATATGTCGTTATCATGTCGCCCCTAACCCTCCTGTCCTCTAGTGTCGTCAGACCGATTTTCCTTAACCTTTCTTCGTAGGACAATCCCCTTAGCTCTTGGACTAGTCTTGTTGAAAACCTTCGCACTTTCTCTAATTTCTTGACGTGTTTGACCAGGTGTGGGTTCCAAACTGGTGCTGCATACTCCAGTATGGGCCTGATGTATATGGTGTACAGAGTCTTGAACGATTCCTTAGTGAGGTATGGGAACGCTATTCTTAGGTTTGCCAGCCGCACATATGCTGCAGCAGTTATCTGATTGATGTGTGTCTCAGGAGATGTGCTCGATATTATACTCACCCCAAGATCTTTTTCCTTGAGTGAGGTTTGCAGTCTTTGGCCACCTAGGCTATACTCTGTCTACGGTCTTCTTTGCCATTCCCCGATCTTCATGACTTTACATTTGGCAGGGTTAAATTCAAGGAGCCAGTTACTGGACCAGGCTTGTAGCCTGTCCAGGTCTCTTTGTAGTCCTGCCTGATCCTCGATTGATTTAATTCTTCTCATTAACGTCACATCATCTGCAAACAGGGACACTTCTGAGTCTATCCCTTCCGTTATGTCATTCACATATACCAAAAACAGTACAGGTCCTAGGACTGACCCCTGTGGAATCCCACTCTTCACAGGTGACCACTCTGACACCTCGGCACGTACCATGACTCGTTGTTGCCTTCCTGTCAGATATTCTCTGATCCATTGCAGTGCCTTTCCTGTTACGTGTGCCTGATCCTCTAGCTTTTGCATTAACCTCTTGTGAGGAACTGTGTCGAACGCCTTGCAGTCCAATAAAATGCAGTCTATCCACCCCTCTCTCTCGTGTCTTACTTCTATTACCTTGTCATAAAACTCCAGTAGGTTTGTGACACAGGATTTTCCTTCCCTGAAACCGTGCTGGTTGTCGTTTATAAGCTTGTGTCTTTCTAGGTACTCCACCACTCTCCTCCTGATGATCTTCCCCATGACTTTGCATACTGTACATGTCAGTGACACAGGTCTGTAGTTTAGTGCCTCGTGTCTGTCTTCTTTTTTAAAAATTGGGACTACATTTGCCATGTTCCACACCTCAGGTAGTTGCCCAGTTTCAATGGATGTGTTGAAGATTTTTGTTAGTGGCACACTCAACAGCTCTGCTCCCTCTCTAAGGACCCACGGAGCAATGTTGTCAGGTCCCACCGCTTTTGAGGTATCGAGTTCACATAGCAGCTTCTTCACCTCCTCCTCGGTTGTGTGTATTTCATCAAGCACTTGTTGGTATACCTCCCTATTCTGAATTCCTGGAGTTCTTTCTGTCTCCTCTGTAAATACTTCTTTAAATCTCATGTTGAGCTCCTCACATACCTCTTGGTCGTTTCTTGTGAACTCCCCACCTTCCTTCCTCAGCCTGATTACCTGGTCCTTGACTGTTGTTTTCCTCCTGATGTTGCTATACAACAGCTTCGGGTCAGACTTGACTTTTGATGCTATGTCATTTTCGCATTGTCGCTGAGCCTCCCTTCTTACCTGTGCATATTCGTTTCTGGCTCTTCGGATAATCTCTTTATTTTCCTGGGTCCTTTGTCTTCTGTACTTTTTCCATTCTCTAGTTCACTTAGTTTTTGCCCCCCTACACCTTTGGGTGAACCAAGGACTCGTTCTGGTCTTCCCATTACTTCTGTTTCCCTTGGGAACAAACGTCTCCTCTGCCTCTTTGCATTTTGTTTTCACATATTCCATAATTTCTTTTACTGGTTTTCCTGCCAATTCTCTCTCCCACTGAACGTCTTGTAGGAAGTTCCTCATGCCTGTGTAGTCACCCCTTTTGTAGTTTCTTTTTTTCCTTCCTTTTCCTGCTCACCTCTCCACTTGTAGCTCAACTATATAATCAAAACACAGAACCAAATGATCACTAGCTCCAACGGGCCTTTCATACGTGATATCCTCGATGTCAGAACTACTCAAGGTGAATACTAGGTCCAGTCTTACTGGATCATCCTCACCTTCTCTCTGGTAGTGTCTCTAACATGTTGATGCATGAGGTTTTCCAGTACCACATCCATCATCTTGGCTCTCCATGATTCAGGACCCCCGTGGGGCTCCAGGTTTTCCCAATCAATCTCCTTGTGATTGAAATCACCTATAACTAGTAACTTTGTTGTGTGTGTGTGTGTGTGTGTGTGTGTGTGTGTGTGTGTGTCGCTAATTTCATTGTAAAGTAACAGAACGGTTGAATGTTATTATTTGCATATTAAATAGTAACATAAAAAGTAGCCCACATTGATTAGTGGAATATTATTTTAAATTATATTTTATACAAATTACCAATTTTCTGTAAGACATTTTGAAAACCAAGCCTCAAACATTCACCTAACTCGTTCATCAAAATTATGCTTCACTTGAGTAGATGTGACTGATGTATAATGATTACGGACCTGCCATTATAACACTTTCTTTTCAATATATTCGGTCACCTTTTAAAATAATTTTTGTTTTATAATATTGGAGATAATATTTGGAAGGTAATTAATTTATTTCTGTATTCATAAATCTTCTTTTACATAGATACACAGAAAGTACCAGCAATTAATTTGTCAACCACTCACCATCGTCGTTACAAACTGGGTTAATTCATTCATGAAAATAGACTTAACTGCTCTGTATATTACGTCTGAGTTGCCAGATGTCACTTTTTTTCCAGCAGAGAGAGTATAGGAACTTTTTTCCGCAACTCTGCATCTTATTGCCGGTCGGCGCGAGGCATCTTATGTGACTAAAGTATTTAATAGCCACAAACTCTTTGTTATGTTTGACAGACCCCTTGCAGAAGTGTAAAAGAGAATCTTCGACCAGTGCAGAAGTAAATATTACACACCGCGTGAGAGGGACACGATAAAAAGTATATGGGGACGACTGTTAGAACATTGAAAATTAGAGTTCGTGAACACAGATACGTCTTTAGTCTGGGTGACCACAACAACACCTGAGTGCAGCACATGCATGAGGGATGACACCTGATGAAGAATGAGGCACGTAAGGTCATCACTGAAAGCCACCAACAAAGGCGGAGGTTGCTGCAAGCTGCCTTAATTACCGCCACCACCAACCCCATCCCGCAAAGATCTGAGAACTTCCAAACTTTTAGCCAACAGATTATTACGCCGTCACGTAATACCTAGAAACCACAACCTGACTCCTCACCTGCCTTACCTCACTCCACCTACTCTCTCAACCTGACTCCTCACCTGCCTTACCTCACTCCACCTACTCTCTCAACCTGACTCCTCACCTGCCTCACCTCACTCCACCTACTCTCTCAACCTGACTCCTCACCTGCCTCACATCACTCCACCTACTCTCTCAACCTGACTCCTCACCTGCCTCACATCACTCCACCTACTCTCTCAACCTGACTCCTCACCTGCCTCACATCACTCCACCTACTCTCTCAACCTGACTCCTCACCTGCCTCACATCACTCCACCTACTCTCTCAACCTGACTCCTCACCTGCTTACCTCACTCCACCTACTCTCTCTTCTATGTTACACTCTGCTTCAGCTTACTCTTTATCTGGACTGAAGAAATTATTCGTGGCGAAACGTTGCCTCTAATAAATCATCAGAGCTGTACATGTGTGTCTTTAACATCAACATTGGCAAGTCAAAGACACTTAAACCTCGCCATCCTTAAGACATTTAAACCTAAACGAGCCTTCGGTAGGCATTTAAACTTAGACATACCCTGGGTAATTAAGCCTTGGCGGTTTTTTGGGACATTTATATATCGGCGAATCTAAGCCATTTAAACCTAGAAGCGTTTATATTTTACCTGGACGAGTCCGAGACATGGAGTGAAGCACGAAAATAATTGAAAAAAATATATTAAATAATTTTATAAGCTATTGAAATTGTCTTAGTGCTGTAACATGTCAATGTTTATCGTGTGGCAGTGGCCCGTCTCTAAAGTAACTTTATGCAAGCACCTGTGTCCTTTCATCCGTATTTACCGTATCTATGTACCTAATACCTTTATGGAATTGTTCATTAACGATGTTTCGCCCACTCAGTGGACGTCATCACAGTGACATTTATCACGACACAAATCTGATAAAAAAAAAAGAATACCCTGAGCGGGACAACTCACACAGAAACGCGCACATTGTACAGTGAAACTTATGACTTGAACTATGTTTCACATGGGCCAAACATAGTTCACTGTAGCTGCATTTATCTTGCCTTAGTGTTAAAACAACTATAATTGTTGTGAGAATACTGGTGCTGATACTCCACTGGTGCTGATACTCCACTGGTGCTGATACTACACTGGTGCTGATACTCCACTGGTGCTGATACTCCACTGGTGCTGATACTCCACTGGTGCTGATACTCCACTGGTGCTGATACTCCACTGGTGCTGATACTCCACTGGGGCTGATACTCCACTGGGGCTGATACTCCACTGGGGCTGATACTCCACTGGGGCTGATACTCCACTGGGGCTGATACTCCACTGGGGCTGATACTCCACTGGTGCTTAAATGTACTCTGATAGCGGTAAAAGTAATGGTTGTTAATAGTTTTCTAAATGTAAGAGTAATAGCCCTCTAACAGTAGTTGAAACTTCTGTAATGGTGGTGAGAGTACCGAGTGCTTTGGTAGTTGAGAGTACTGGCAGTTAAGAGTACTAATAGTTAAGAATACTAGTAGTTAAGAGTACGCTTGGTAGTAAGAGAAAGTCACAGTGAGTTATCAACTAGCATGAAGATATCTTTGTTGCAAGTACATATTTATGTCAACAGTGTGACAGTAAGATGTGTAAATCTTAGTAATATATTCTTCCTGTGCCTCCTTTTCCTGCTTTCCTCTCCTATTCTTGCTTCTGACCCACTTCCATTATACCCCACTTTCTCCTCCTTTCCCCTCACATCCGTTCTAACACACTCTCTCTCTCTCTCTCTCTCTCCATACTTCGCCTTCCTATTCTCACCGTTCCTCTCCTCCTATTCTCATTGTACCGTACACAACGGGTGCTTCACACTGTGTGTAGCTGCTGGTGTTAGTCCACGCAGTATATTCCATTAAGAGAGTGTGGAGATAATGCCGAGGTTGGAAGTAAGCAAGACATTCCCAGTCCAAGCAACTGCTTCCCCTCTCTCTCTCTCACATCATCTTCCCTTCCTCCCTCCTTCCCTCTCCTTTCCATCCCTCCCTCCCTCTAGATCTCCCACCCCTCCCCCCATCTCCCACCCATTACCCTCATTCCTTCTCCATCCTCCTCCTCCTCCTCCTCCTCCTCCTCCTCCTCCTACACTAAAGCTGATTAATGGCTCGTACTCGCATGAACTAACTCAGCCACACACACACACACAAGCGAAGAGGCGGGGCCAGGAGCTATGCAACCACAAATAGGTGAGTAAATATGTGAGGTCACACACACACACACACATAACCAACATACACAAACACCTCAATAAAACGTCTGTTTCCGACATTTTGCTCGACTTGACTCATCAGTCAATTCCAATTTTCCACCAAGTCATGTCGTCTTGACTTTAAATTACTTAAAACTGTGTCGAATAAACTTACATGATACTTAAGCAGCAGCAAATTAGAAAAAAAGAAACATGAACCATTACGTCTAGTAAAGAGGTGGTCGAAGAAAAATATATGATACGTACAGGTAAGCAATATACACAATGTTAACCAGTTGTGTTGGTTCAGGACAGACATCACAACACTGGATACAGGACAACACTATTTTCTTGCCTGGGTTGCAGGGAAGATGCATTAGAAGATAAGACAGTAAGTAATATCGTTGCTAAAATTGATTCTTAAACTTAATATTTTAATCAGAGACTTGAGTAATATTCTAATGAGAGCAAGAGTAATATTTTATCAGGAACAAAAGTAATATTCTATTGGGAACGAAAATTATATTTTATTGGGAAAAAATTATATTCTAACTGGAACTACCTGGAGTTTACCTGGAGAGGGTTTCGGGGGTCAACGCCCCCGCGGCCCGGTCTGAGACCAGGCCTTGTGGTGGATCAGGGTCTGATCAACCAGACTGATGCAATTTTTTTATAGGGAATCAAAAAATTGGTTGGCAAAAACTATATTGAATCGGGAACAAAAAGTAACATTGTATCGGGAACAAAAGTAATATTGTATCGGGAACAAAAGTAATATTCTATTGGGAAAAAAGTAATATTCTATCGGGAACGAAAGTAATATTTAATTGGGAAAATGCAATATTCTATCGGGAGCAAAAGTAATATTTTAATAATTATTTTAATAAAAGTAATATTCAGTAAAAAAAGAAAAAATAGTCTATTAAAAACGACTACAAAATCACTGAAGGTATCATTTCATTAATAAGGAGGAACTAAACCCGTAGGAGTCATAAGAAAATCATATGCTCAAGGTTGAGGACACAGCAACAGGGTTGAAGAAGAAGGAGAAGAAGTAGAAGAAGTTGAAGAAGTAGGAGAAGAAGTAGAAGAAGAAGTAGAAGAAGAAAAAGAAGAAAAGAAGAAGAAGAAGAAGAAGAAGAAGAAGAAGAAGAAGAAGAAGCAGTAGAAGAAGTAGAAGAAGAAGTAGAAGAAGTAAGTAAGTAAGTTTATTCAGGTATACACAAATACAGTTACATAGATTATCATACATAGCAGCATATGTGTAGAGAACCCAGGATAACCCAAAAAAGTCAGACAGAGTGACTTATTTCATTGGGGTTCTTTGACTTGAAGAATAAGAAGAAGAAGAAGAAGAAGAAGAAGAAGAAGAAGAAGAAGAAGAAGAAGAAGAAGTCGAAGAAGAAGAATAAGAAGAAGAAGAACAACAACAACAACAGCAGCAACAACAACAACAACAACAACAAACGAATAAAAAGAAAAAGTAGAAAAAGATACGAAACGAGAATTACAGGGTGAAAAAAAAGAGAAATGAATGATTAACAGAATGAAGCATAATTAAGAGAAAGCAGTTAGGGTAACGAGGCGTGAGAACAACACCTTGAAGGGAGACTGGGGGCAGTAAATTACACTGACACAACAAGGGAGAGACTGGGGGCAGTAAATTACACTGACACAACAAGGGAGAGACTGGGGCAGTAAATTACACTGACACAACAAGGGAGAGACTGAGGGCAGTAAATTACACTGACACAACAAGGGAGAGACTGAGGCAGTAATTACACTGACACAACAAGGGAGACTGCAGTAAATTACACTGACACAACAAGGAGAGACTGTGGGTACATACACTGACACAACAAGGAGAGACTGAGGGCAGTAAATTACACTGACACAACAAGGGAGAGACTGGGGGCAGCAAATTACACTGACACAACAAGGGAGAGACTAGGGACATTAAATTACACTGACACAACAAGGGAGAGACTGTGGGCAGTAAATTAAACTGACACAACACGGGAGAGACTGGGGGCAGCAAATTACACTGACACAACACGGGAGAGACTGGGGGCAGTAAATTACACTGACACAACAAGGGAGAGACTGGTTGCAGTAAATTACACTGACACAACAAGGGAGAGACTGTGGGCAGTACATTACACTGACACAACAAGGGAGAGACTGTGGGCAGTAAATTACACTGACACAAGAAAGGAGAGACTGTGGGCAGTAAATTACACTGCCACAACAACGGAGACACTGGGGACAGTAAATTACACTGACACAACAAGGGAGAGACTGGGGGCAGTAAATTACACTGACACAAGGGAGAGACTGGGGGCAGTAAATAACACTGACACAACAAGGGAGAGACTGGGGGCAGTAAATTACACTGACACAACAAGGCAGAGACTGTGGGCAGTAAATTACACTGACACAAGGGAGAGACTGAGGGCAGTAAATTACACTGACACAACAAGGGAGAGACTGTGGGCAGTAAATTACACTGACACAAGGGAGAGACTGAGGGCAGTAAATTACACTGACACAACAAGGGAGAGACTGTGGGCAGTAAATTACACTGACACAACAACGGAGACACTGGGGACAGTAAATTACACTGACACAACATTGGAGACACTGGGGACAGTAAATTACACTGACACAACAACGGAGAGACTAGGGGCAGCAAATTACACTGACACAACAACGGAGACACTGGGGACAGTAAATTACACGGACACAACAAGGGAGAGACTGGGGACAGTAAATTACACTGACAAAACAACGGAGACACTGGGGACAGTAAATTACACTGACACAACAACGGAGAGACTGGGGACAGTAAATTACACTGACAAAACAAAGAAGAGACTGGGGGCAGTAAATTACACTGACACATCACGGGAGAGACTGAGGGCAGTAAATTACACTGACACAACAAGGGAGAGACTGAGGGCAGTAAATTACACTGACACAACAAGGAGAGACTAGGTAAATTACACTGACACAACAAGGAGAGACTGGTAATACACTGACACAACAAGGAGAGACTGAGGGCAGTAAATTACACTGACACAACAAGGAGAGACTGAGGGCAGTAAATTACACTGACACAACAAGGAGAGATGCAGTAAATTACACTGACACAACAAGGGAGAGACTGGGGGCAGTAAATTACACTGACACAACAAGGGAGACACTGGGAACAGTAAATTACACTGACACAACAAGGGAGTGACTGGGGGCAGTAAATTACACTGACACAACAAGGGAGACACTGGGCTCAGTAAATTACACTGACACAACAAGGGAGAGACTGGGGGCAGTAAATTACACTGACACAACAAGGGAGACACTGGGCTCAGTAAATTACACTGACACAGCAAGGGAGAGATTGGGGGAAGTAAATTACACTGACACAACAAGGGAGAGATTGGGGGAAGTAAATTACACTGACACAACACATAAGAAAGGAAAGATGGAGAGGTGAATTAGCTACGAACGAAGCAGCAGCCACCAGGAAGATAATCACAGTAAAAGATGTGATATTCACGGAGCATTTTGACCCAGCGGGTCAAAATGCTCCTGACAATATCAAATTACACACACACACACACACAAACACACACACACACACACAATCTTTAACACGTCTATCGAAAAAGGGCATCTACCTGAGGTATGGAAGACAGCAAATGTAGTTCCAATTTTTAAAAAAGGAGACAGGAACGTAGCACTAAACAACAGACCAGTGTCACTGACATGTATAGTATGCAAGGTCATGGAGGAGATTATCAGGAGAAGAGTGGTGGAGCACCTAGAAAGGAATGAGCTTATCAACGAGCACCTAGAAAGGAATGAGCTTATCAACGACGGCCAATACGGTTTCAGGGACGGGAAATCCTGTGTCACAAACCTACTGGAGTTCTATGACAGGGTGACAGCAGTAAGACAAGAGAGAGAGGGGTGGGTAGATTGCATATTCTTGGACTGTAAGAAGGTGTTTGACACAGTTCCACACAAGAGATTAGTGCAGAAGCTGGAGGACCAGGCAGGGTTAACAGGGAAGGCACTCCAATGGATCAGGGAATACCTGTCAGGAAGACAGCAGTGAGTCATGGTACGTAGCGAGGTGTCAGAGTGGGCGTCGGTGGCGAGTGGAGTTCCACAGGGGTCAGTCCTAGGACCGGTGCTGTTTCTGGTATTTTTGAACGACATGACGGAAGGAATAGACTCCGAAGTGTCCCTGTTTGCAGATGATGTGAAGTTGATGAAAAGAATTCAATCGGACGAGGACCAGGCATAACTACAAAGAGATCTGGACAGGCTGCAAGCCTGGTCCAGCAATTGGCTCCTGGAGTTCAACCACACCAAGTGCAAAGTCAAGATGATTGGGAACGGCAAAGAAGACCGCAGACGGAGTACAGTCTACGGGGCCAGAGACTACAAACCTCAATCAAGGAAAAAGATCTTGGGGTAAGTATAACACCAGGCACATCTCCTGAGGCGCACATCAACCAAATAACTGCTGCAGCATACGGGCGCCTAGCAAACCTAAGAACAGCATTCCGACATCTTAATAAAGAATCGTTCAGGACCCTGTACACTGTGTACGTTAGGCCCATACTGGAGTATGCAGCACCAGTTTGGAACCCACATCTAGCCAAGCACGTAAAGAAGCTAGAGAAAGTGCAAAGGTTTGCAACAAGACTAGTCCCGGAGCTAAGGTATATGTCCTACGAGGAGAGGTTAAGGGAAATCGACCTGACACTGGAGGACAGGAGAGATAGGGGGACATGATAACAACATATAAGATACTGAGAGGTATTGACAAAGTGGACAGAGACAGAATGTTCCAGAGATGGGACACAGCAACAAGGGGACACAGTTGGAAGTTGAAGACTCAGATGAATCACAGAGATGTAAGGAAGTATTTCTTCAGTCACAGAGTGGTCGGGAAGTGGAATAGCTTGGGAAGCGATGTAGTGGAGGCAGGTTCCATACATAGCTTTAAGAAGAGGTATGATAAAGCTCATGGAGCAGGGAGAGCAGAGACCCAGTAGCGGATAGGGAAGAGGAGGGGCCAGGAGCTTAGTCTCGACCCCTGCAACTACAATTAGGTGAGTACAATTAGGTGATTACACACACCGATGGCATGGTGGCTAAAGCTCTCGCTTCACGCACGGAGGGCCCGGGTTTAATTCCCGGCGGGGCCGAAACATTTCGAAGTGTTTCCTTACACACACACACACACACACACACACACATACAACAGGCCTAGTGTCTAATCGACATGTGCCTAGGACAAAATGGTAACTAACTAACACACAGACACACACACGCACACGTACAAACACACTAAAACATATATTATACTCTCAACACAAAATATTAATCGAAGAATAGAAAGCAAATAATTGGCTGATTTCTGAATTATTACAGAGAGAAAAAGCTTGTTAGGAGAAATAGTAAAATGTGGACAGAAAAGATAATTATAATAAAAATATGCAGGAAAAGAAATATAAAAAAAACGAGACTGAATTTTGAAAAAAAATGGGCTAAGAAAGTATGAAGAGTGACTAGATAAGTAATTAAAAGCGAGCATTTATCAAATTACTTAGTATTGTTAACAATATTATTATTATTATTATTATTATTATTATTATTATTATTATTATCTCGAAGGGATCATTCAGAGCCTGGGGATTATAATGTTATTAGGTTTGATCCAAGGAAAGACACTCTAGCTACAATTCTTTGGGTGAAGAACCATAGAACAGCACGAAGATTCACCTTGGAAGAGCACTCATGTGGGTAAACGTTCATTAAAATTTATCACAAATTACACAAACGAATTTTTTTGAAGTCAAGAAAGATTTAAAAAACTTTGGATCTGATAATACTAAGCTCGAATCTCTCACAATAATTTCCCGTAACGAAGCTCTTTGTAATTACCACCTTGATGACCCATTATACCTGTCTAATTGCGCTTTTCACTGAAGCAGCGGTATTTCGATTCCGCTCCACCACCCACTATTCACGCCAGACCTATCCAATCAACTCTTTTTCCTTAGCCCTTATAGTGGGTTCAAAGCAGCTACTCAACTCGGGTCTTCAATTGGACTGATACTCTCACAGACAGAAATGGACCGCCTGTGGGCTCTAGCTCCCAGCCACAAAAATTTCAGAGATGCATGGCTTTGCAATTTGGAGTCAAGAGGCAATCACTGAAAGAGTAAAAACAGTTTATAACCTGAGGGGAAGGGGAGACATATATCTCCGAGCAGACTGTTTACTGTAGAAGACAGAGGCATGGAGGGAGAGTATCTTCAATGTTCAGAAGTAGTCTCTCACCTGGAGACAAGGTACTCAATAAAAAAAAGTTTGCGGATCAAGAAAATTTAGCTAAATGTTTTTAAAATTGTCTCACAGGGCGAGTGCATTTGACAGCAACACTCGGGAAGAACACACACGAGGCACATTGTTTTTAACTGTGGCAACGTATTGCTCTGTTGGAAGCTTTATCATGTCATACGCAGAATGAATTTTATAAAGTTCTAAAGAGAGCGATACTTTCTCCTCCCCCCTCTCCCCGTGAAAGCTAGTTCTGCTACGTGTCTTTTTTAGACTATTGTGACAGGTAATTTATGCGTAATCTTTCTTTTGTATTATTTGCATTACTGTAGTTATCTGTAGGACCAGTTAACCAGTACTTTAGTATATAATAACAAGGCAACTATGGAAAACATTAGCTTTCTAATCTTACTATATAATTTAATTATGTCTGGTGGGTAAAACTTTCTAATTTACAGCAATTTATGAATTATTATTATTTACGGGGGAAGCGCTAAACCCGTCTGGGTTTAGTAGCTTGGGGTAGAAATGGAAGCCATTCATGCTCGATTCAAAGAACCGGAACACAGGTCAAGTTCCTTGGAACAAGAGCCTCCTTCCCGTTCTTCACCAGCATCAAGGAACCTCCCTTCAGGGGACCTATGAATTATATAATGTCAATTTAAGTATAATTAGAGAGAGAGAGAGAGTAGCTCCATTACTTTAATTACTCATCAAATGTAATTAGTTACACTCGGTGTCGCAGGTCCCAATAATTCCTTTGTTTGATTTATAGATTAAGTCTTGAATATAATAATGGCATGCAATACCGATCATTAAGTAGGTATTGTATACCAGTAGGTAGGTATTGTATACCAGTAGATAGGTATTGTATACCAGTAGGTAGGTATTGTATACCAGTAGGTTGGTATTGTATACCAGTAGGTTGGTGTTGTATACCAGTAGGTAGGTATTGTATACCAGTAGGTAGGTATTGTATACCAGTAGGTAGGTATTGTATACCAGTAGGTAGGTATTGTATACCAGTAGGTAGGTATTGTATACCAGTAGGTAGGTATTGTATACCAGTAGGTAGGTATTGTATACCAGTAGGTGGTATTGTATACCAGTAGGTAGGTATTGTATACCAGTAGGTAGGTATTGTATACCAGTAGGTAGTTGTATACCAGTAGGTTGGTATTGTATACCAGTAGGTAGGTATTGTATACCAGTAGGTAGGTATTGTATACCAGTAGGTTGTATTGTATACCAGTAGGTAGGTATTGTATACCAGTAGGTTGGTATTGTATACCAGTAGGTAGGTATTGTATACCAGTAGGTAGGTATTGTATACCAGTAGGTAGGTACTGTATACCAGTAGGTAGGTACTGTATACCAGTAGGTAGGTATTGTATACCAGTAGGTTTGTATTGTATACCAGTAGTGTAGGTCATTTATACCTTTAGTTGAGGATTGCTTACAGTAGAGGCTTATATACCAGTAGAGTAGGTATTGTATACCAGTAGGTAGGTATTGTATACCAGTAGGTAGCTATTGTATACCAGTAGGTAGGATTGTATACCAGTAGGTAGTCATTGTCATACCAGTAGGTAGGTACTGTATACCAGTAGGTAGGTATTGTATACCAGTAGGTAGGTATTGTATACCAGTAGGTAGGTATTGTATACCAGTAGGTAGGTATTGTATACCAGTAGGTAGGTATTGTATACCAGTAGGTTGGTATTGTATACCAGTAGGTAGGTATTGTATACCAGTAGGTAGGTATTGTATATCAGTAGGTAGGTATTGTATACCAGTAGGTAGGTATTGTATACCAGTAGGTACGTATTGTATACCAGTAGGTTGGTATTGTATACCAGTAGGTAGGTATTGTATACCAGTAGGTAGGTATTGTATACCAGTAGGTAGGTATTGTATACCAGTAGGTAGGTATTGTATACCAGTAGGTAGGTATTGTATACCAGTAGGTAGGTATTGTATATCAGTAGTTAGGTACTGTATACCAGTAGGTAGGTATTGTATACCAGTAGGTAGGTATTGTATACCAGTAGGTAGGTATTGTATACCAGTAGGTAGGTATTGTATACCAGTAGGTAGGTATTGTATACCAGTAGGTTGGTATTGTATACCAGTAGGTAGGTAAGACACATTCGCAACAGTTTAGGTACCTTTAGTCTGAAACGTTTCGCTTGCACAGTAGACTTCATCAGTCGCGTACAGAGGTTGTAAATATGGAGACAGTAGAAGCAGTCGGGAGGTAATGATGTGATCAGTCCGACAACCTTAAACTAATCCATTCCACACTTTTGTACGGTAACGAGGACCAAATTCTTGGAACACTTGGCATGTTCATGTGTCATATAACCAAAGATGTTAAATCCATTCTCAGCATTCAGGAATCGCTTGGATAACTTCGAAAACTCTCAGTGGCCTATAATATATTTGCCAGGAACGGAGTCATGACACGGGTCCTTGCCAGATGGTGACTCGTCACTGGCTCCTGAAGAAATGTGGGAGTTTGTACAAGCTTACAGACCTGTGGCAGACAGCCTATGACAAGGGTACCGTGAGTCTACTTTGCATCAAGTAAACGGTAAACCACTTGCCCCAAAAAATAGGTGCCTTAAAAATCGACGAGGGCGGAGAGAGAGAGACAGTCAAATGTGTATGAGAAGATTTAACTTTTTTATGTGTAAAATGGTGTGATTTTTTTTATTTCCGGTTCATCGTATTAAATAAATTTTAGCCTACCTCTTCTCAACGGCTTCAAAATTCAATTAGTGACGCATCTTAGGGCCAAGATAGTACCCACAAAGTTCTGATGGTGTGCAGGCAAATTGTTGATGTAATAAAATACGCAATAGGAAACAAATTAAAGATGGAATACGTGTCATAACAGAGAGAATAATTCATGTGATCGACATCATATTTACACTAGTGTGGTGTTCTGAACACAAGGTTCACGCTGCTACTGGCTCACATTAAGACGATGTCCTGAACACAAGGTTCACGCTGCTACTGACTCCTGCACCAATAACTCATTACAGTTGTGGCTGGGTGTAGACTAACAGATTGCTCATTGCTTTATAATTTGTTCATGAGTGCAACCATGTACAGACGTAAGTAAATTTACTTACATGATTCATTACCTTGTAACTAGTGAATTAATTACCATTGTACCTTGTTCAGCTATCAAAACTTTGGGGCCCAGTCTCTGGACCCTATATATACCTCTGTAATCTGCAAATACCTTTGTAACTTGTCATGATTGTGACCATCTGAGTTCATTACCTTTGTAACTTGCTCAGCCATCAAACTTTGAGGTCCAGTCCCTGGACCCATTATGTACCTCTGTAATCTTTTGACTACCGCCCACAGGATGGGTATGGGGTGCATAATAAAGATATCAAACTAAAAAACTACTGACTCCCATTAAGACGGTGTCCTGAACACAAGGTTCACGCTGCTACTGGCTCACATTAAGACGGTGTCCTGAACACAAGGTTCACGCGCTACTGGCTCACATTAACGATTCAAGAGTGTCACATTAGGTGAACACAAGGTTCACGCTGCTACTGGCTCACATTAAGACGATGTCCGAGACACAAAGGTTCAACGCTAGCTACTGGCTACACATTAAGACGAGTGTCCTGAACACAAGGTTCACGCTGCTACTGACTCCATTAAGACGGTGTCCTGAACACAAGGTTCACGCTGCTACTGGCTCACATTAAGACGATGTCCTGAACACAAGGTTCACGCTGCTACTGACTCCCATTAAGACGGTGTCCTGAACACAAGGTTCACGCTGCTACTGGCTCACATTAAGACGATGTCCTGAACACAAGGTTCACGCTGCTACTGGCTCACATTAAGACGATGTCCTGAACACAAGGTTCACGCTGCTACTGGCTCACATTAAGACGTGTCCTGAACACAAGTTCACGCTGCTACTGGCTCACATTAAGACGATGTCCTGAACACAAGGTTCACGCTGCTACTGCTCCCATTAAGACGGTGTCCTGAACACAAGGTTCACGCTGCTACTGGCTCACATTAAGACGTGTCCTGAACACAAGGTTCACGCTGCTACTGGCTCACATTAAGACGGTGTCCTGAACACAAGGTTCACGCTGCTACTGACTCCCATTAAGACGGTGTCCTGAACACAAGGTTCACGCTGCTACTGGCTCACATTAAGACGATGTCCTGAACACAAGGTTCACGCTGCTACTGGCTCACATTAAGACGATGTCCTGAACACAAGGTTCACGCTGCTACTGACTCCCATTAAGACGGTGTCCTGAACACAAGTTTCACGCTGCTACTGGCTCACATTAAGACGGTGTCCTGAACACAAGGTTCACGCTGCTACTGGCTCACATTAAGACGATGTCCTGAACACAAAGGTTCACGCTGCTACTGGCTCACATTAAGAGGTGTCCTGAACACAAGTTCACGCTCACTGCTCCATTAAGACGTGTCCTGAAACGGTTCACGCTGCTACTGGCTCACATTAAGACGATGTCCTGAACACAAGGTTCACGCTGCTACTGACTCACATTAAGACGATGTCCTAACAGGTTCAGTGTCGCTCAATTAACGTGTGCTTCACGCTGCTACTGGTCACATTAGAGTGTCGAACAAAGGTTCACGCTGCTACTGACTCCATTAAGACGGTGTCCTGAACACAAGGTTCACGCTGCTACTGACTCCCATTAAGACGTGTCCTGAACACAAGGTTCACGCTGCTACTGGCTCACATTAAGACGTGTCCTGAACAAAGGTTGCACGCTGCTACTGGCTCACATTAAGACGGTGTCCTGAACACAAGGTTCACGCTGCTACTGGCTCACATTAAGACGGATGTCCTGAACACAAGGTTGACGCTGCTACTGGACTCCATTAAGACGGTGTCCTGAACACAAGGTTCACGCTGTACTGCTCACATTAAGACGGTGTCCTGAACACAAGGTTACGCTGCTACTGACTCCCATTAAGACGGTGTCCTGAACACAAGGTTCACGCTGCTACTGGCTCACATTAAGACGATGTCTGAACACAAGGTTCACGTGCTACTGGCTCACATTAAGACGTGTCCTGAACACAAGGTTCACGCTGCTACTGGCTCACATTAAGACGGTGTCCTGAACACAAGGTTCACGCTGCTACTGACTCCATTAAGACGGTGTCCTGAACACAAGGTTCACGCTGCTACTGGCTCACATTAAGACGGTGTCCTGAACACAAGGTTCACGCTGCTACTGGCTCACATTAAGACGATGTCCTGAACACAAGGTTCACGCTGCTACTGGCTCCATTAAGACGGTGTCCTGAACACAAGTTCACGCTGCTACTGGCTCACATTAAGACGTGTCCTGAACACAAGGTTCAGCTGCTACTGACTCCATTAAGACGGTGTCCTGAACACAAGGTTCACGCTGCTACTGGCTCCATTAAGACGGTGTCCTGAACACAAGGTTCACGCTGCTACTGGCTCCATTAAGACGATGTCCTGAACACAAGGTTCACGCCTACTGGCTCAATTAAGACGATGTCCTGAAACAAGGTTCACGTGCTATCTCTTAGACTTCCCAGGTTCATCTAGTTAAAAGTTGTCCTGACACAAGGTTCAGTGCTATGGCTCACATTAGAGGGCCAACATGCGCTTGCGCATTGAAACAAATACGCTAGGAACATTAAGATGATAGGTCTAACGAGATAATTCGTGTGAACACAATTTATGTCACATTGGTGTCTGAACACAAGGTTCACGCTGCTACTGGCTCACATTAAGACGATGTCCTGAACACAAGGTTCACGCTGCTACTGGCTCACATTAAGACGGTGTCCTGAACACAAGGTTCACGCTGCTACTGACTCCCATTAAGACGGTGTCCTGAACACAAGGTTCACGCTGCTACTGGCTCACATTAAGACGGTGTCCTGAACACAAGGTTCACGCTGCTACTGACTCCCATTAAGACGGTGTCCTGAACACAAGGTTCACGCTGCTACTGGCTCACATTAAGACGATGTCCTGAACACAAGGTTCACGCTGCTACTGGCTCACATTAAAACGATGTCCTGAACACAAGGTTCACGCTGCTACTGGCTCACATTAAGACGGTGTCCTGAACACAAGGTTCACGCTGCTACTGGCTCACATTAAGACGGTGTCCTGAACACAAGGTTGACGCTGCTACTGACTCCCATTAAGACGGTGTCCTGAACACAAGGTTCACGCTGCTACTGGCTCACATTAAGATGGTGTCCTGAACACAAGGTTGACGCTGCTACTGACTCCCATTAAGACGGTGTCCTGAACACAAGGTTCACGCTGCTACTGGCTCACATTAAGACGATGTTCTGAACACAAGGTTGACGCTGCTACTGACTACCATTAAGACGGTGTCCTGAACACAAGGTTCACGCTGCTACTGGCTCACATTAAGACGGTGTCCTGAACACAAGGTTGACGCTGCTACTGACTCCCATTAAGACGGTGTCCTGAACACAAGGTTCACGCTGCTACTGGCTCACATTAGGACGATGTTCTGAACACAAGGTTCACGCTGCTACTGGCTCACATTAAGACGGTGTCCTCAACACAAGGTTCACGCTGCTACTGGCTCACATTAAGACGGTGTCCTGAACACAAGGTTCACGCAGCTACTGGCTCACATTAAGACGGTGTACTGAACACAAGGTTCACGCAGCTACTGGCTCACATTAAGACGGTGTCCTGAACACAAGGTTCACGCTGCTACTTGCTCACATTAAGACGGTGTCCTGAACACAAGGTTCACGCTGCTACTTGCTCACATTAGGACTGTGTCCTGAACACAAGGTTCACGCTGCTACTGGCTCACATTAAGACGGTGTCCTGAACACAAGGTTCACGCTGCTAGTGGCTCACATTAAGGCGGTGTCCTGAACACAAGGTTCACGCTGCTACTGGCTCACATTAAGACGGTGTCCTGAACACAAGGTTCACACTGCCACTGGATCACATTAAGACGGTGTCCTGAACACAAGGTTCACGCTGCTACTGGCTCACATTAAGACGGTGTCCTGAACACAAGGTTCACGCTGCTACTGGCTCACATTAAGACGGTGTCCTGAACACAAGGTTCATGCTGCTAGTGGCTCACATTAAGACGGTGTCCTGAACACAAGGTTCACGCTGCTAGTGGCTCACATTAAGACGGTGTCCTGAACACAAGGTTCACGCTGCTACTGGATCACATTAAGACGGTGTCCTGAACACAAGGTTCACGCTGCTACTGGCTCACATTAAGACGATGTCCTGAACACAAGGTTCACTCTGCTACTGGCTCACATTAAGACGATGTCCTGAACACAAGGTTCACGCTGCTACTGGCTCACATTAAGACGGTGTCCTGAACACAAGGTTCACGCTGCTACTGGCTCACATTAAGACGGTGTCCTGAACACAAGGTTCACGCTGCTACTGGCTCACATTAAGACGATGTCCTGAACACAAGGTTCACGCTGCTACTGACTCCCATTAAGACGGTGTCCTGAACACAAGGTTCACGCTGCTACTGGCTCACATTAAGACGATGTTCTGAACACAAGGTTGACGCTGCTACTGACTACCATTAAGACGGTGTCCTGAACACAAGGTTCACGCTGCTAATGGCTCACATTAAGTCCCAATTGCCAGTTTTATTAAAGAGTGATATTCATTTTTATTCAGCAACTAAAAAATGCTTCAAAATACTAACAACGATGCATTCTATAAGAAGGATGATAACCCATAAATTTAGCTGCAAATTTGAAATTTAACTGAAATAATTAAAAAAGAAGTGGAATCGTTGGAGTGGGATTAATTAGGGCAGAATGTCTATTCTGATCGGCTTTAAATTTTTGTTAATGATGGGTGTTATTAAAACAAGCTTGTCCTTCACTATGAGCTGTGTTAATTTCATTTTGTCAGTTTTATTAAATATATTGTTTCCATTGTTTCCAGTTGAATAAGTAGAGAATGCCTTCTCCGATCGGCTTCACACCCTAAATGCTAGTGTATGTAAATTGAAAATTTTTTTGTATAGATTGTGGGTTCTGTCTATCAGTTTGTCATTTTTTGGTGATTTTTTTTAAAATGTAAATCAAATATTTCATCTTAGAGGATCGTAGAGAATTTCAGATAGAATGTAAATGAGAAAAAAACTGGAAAAAAAGGTAAAAATTTACGTTTGTATGACTAAGTTAATGAGGCGAGACTTTCTTATCTTCAGAACATTCTCATCATTTTTGTTTATTTCTCACAAATTTTCGTTTATTACTCGAGAACGCCTTATTCGATCGGCTTCAAATTTTCAGCTCTGGTGTAATGTATCTTGAGCAAGATTCATGGGACTTTTTGCATGCGTAGGTGACCTATGCACAGTGTTACATAGGTCATTCCCAAATTTTATTTTCATGTGGTAACTGGAGACAGAGTCCTCTGATCGACTTCAGAATTTCAACACTGGATTGTCTCATAAGAAGAAGGTTGGTATATTTAATGGAGTGTGTAGATGCTATTTTCTAACTTTTAATCTCAAAATAATGCAATATTATATTAAATTATTGCATTATTTTGGTAAGATGCTGGTGAGGGGCTCTTGATCCAAGGAACTGGACTTATCTTTCCCTTGCTTGAATCAAATATCAATGACTCCCATTCTACGGGTTTAATGCTTTCATCTGATTAAAATATAACAATTGTGAACGGCATTAACCTTCAATGGTTGAAGCATCGTTTAAAATAGATGAAATGTTTCATGGGCTTAGGCTGTGGGCAAAAAAAATGTTGGATTCTGTGCAATGACTGGAAAATACCTCGTCTGGTCAGCTTCATACTATTAGTGCTGATGTGTTTCCCTCAGAGGAAACTATCTCTTGATGTTAGGCACTGAATCTGCACTCTCTAGAAAGGAGTAGAATTAGGGAGGATATGAATGAGGTGTATAAATGGAAAACAGGAATATCCAGTCAAGACAGGACTCGCAGCAATGGTTTCAAGTTGGAAAAGTTCAGATTCAGGAAGGATATAGGAAAGCACTGGTTTGGTAATAGAGTTGTGGATGAGTGGAACAAACTACCGAGTACCGTCATAGGGGCTGGGACGTTGTGTAGTTTTCAAAATAGGTTGGATAAATACATGAGTGGGTGTGGGTGGGTGTGAGTTTGACCTGACTAGCTTGTGCTCCTTCCTTAAGTGAATGTGACTGACCTGACTAAGTTAAGGCATTGGCTTAAGCCGGTGGGAGAATTGGACCTGCCTCGCATGGGCAAGTAGGCCTGCTGCCGTGTTCCTTCTATCTTATGTTCATATGCCAATTTTATTAATAAAATTGGTTTCTGCGAAATAAATGGAGAATGTCTCTTCTAACTTGAAATATATCACATTGCCTGACATTATTTGGTTATCCTAGGTTAAATCAACATAATGTACTTTTGTGTGCCTAACGTCAATGTGCCCTCGAGACCATTGTGAAAAAATTGCAAAGCCAAGTTACACTAAGATTACGTAAAACTTACTTCAAAGGAACTATGTCTACACTTTTTAAGGTGTCTGGTATTTCACCTCGATCCAGTCTCTTTCCCCAAAGGATACTGAGTGTTTGTGCTGGTGGTATTTTGCACTTTATAAATAAGAGAATTCCACAAATCCGGTCCAGGTGCTGAATGAGTGAGCACGTTTTCTATTTCTTTTCCAAATTCTATATAGGATTAATGCTTATGTGAGTTTTTCGATCTGTGTGGCCTTCAGATGTAATTTTTTTGTTTATGTTTTCTCAACGACTGTTTTCGTTTACTGGACTGCTGTGCATTAAATATTTTTGGTATTTTAGAATTTAGGTTCTTTCTTTTTCATCGTCGGTGCGTTAACCTTATGTTATTAGTGATCCAATTCTACAGGTAGTTCTTAAGAATATTTGAGGTTTCTTATAATGTCCTATATTCTGGATAGCTTCATGTTCTCTATGTGCTTATTCTGTATTGTACAAAAACTTAAGTTTTCGTAAATAACAAAACAAGACACAATACCGTGACTGGAACAATACACAAATAACCCACACTGGTCTGCTGGCCTATATATACTCCCTATATATACTCTCTCTTTGTAAATGGTCCCAGTCGGACCGAAACGTCGTCGTAAGCTCCTCTCTTCTATGTGCGGGTTATTTGTGTATTTTAAGTTTTCGCACTTTGTTGATGACATCTCAGCTAAGATTATCTTTTCTTTGCTGTTGTTAAACAGTTAGGTGACCCTTTTTCTTCTATGCTCTTTAGCTATATTTAATCCTCTTAGATGTTTTTAGTGGTACATATTTAATGCCGACCTTGTATGCTTGAATTCGGGTTTACTGAGTGTTTAGGGAGCTAAAGACTGTTTCTCAGGCTATGTCTGACAGTTCTTTGTTAGTTTTGTCCCCAGTCAATTCTCTGATTGTTGAAGTTAAATTTGCTGAACATCCTTTCTCGTACACTATTACTGAGACTGATCAGAGTATATTGTATTTGTGATTGTCATGTCTCTGATTAGTTCCACTTTGTCCATGAACATTACATCCAGTGCATTATCATTTCTAGTGGGATCAATTATCTGGCCCGTTCAAAGTTTTCTTCACAGAGGTCATTAGTTCTCTGGTATGCACCTGCTGAGATAGCGTGATTCCAGGAAGTATTTCTGGTACAACGCTGTGATTTCCCGTCTCCCATTTCCTGTCTGGGAGGTTGAAATCTCCGTGGTGGATAATATTTGGTGTGAGTTCCTCCGCTGACGTTGGTTCATATACAAGGATAATTAATGGAGTAATATTTTTCACCTTAATACCAAGAAGATTTACTGCATCATACGATACAGTAACAAAGATGTGCCTTTGTTACTGTATCGAATGATGTAACAAAGATGTGCCTTTCACAGAGTCCTGCTCCTTACTATAACCAGTTTACTATCACGTCTATAAATCTTGTACCTGTTATTGACGTTACCTCACCGTCCAAAACATTACTTGTATGTGCTTATATACATGTTCCAGACACAGAATGTACTAGTATTATTCCACCCCCTTCCCTAAATAAAAATTACGTCCGTGGGCCTAAATATTTTTTTACATATTTACTTTTGTAAATCGCAGTGTATTATTACTTACTGTAAAACAAAGCATATTTAGCCTTGTAAATAGCAGCATAACTGTACCACACAACATAACATTATGTAGGCCTTTAAATCGGAGTATTTATCTAACATACAACATATTTAGTGCTGTAAACAGCAGTGCCTCTATAATTAACAGCATATTTGACTCTGTAGAATTATAAGTTCGACACCATACAGGGGTTCCAATACGAATGCAAGCGATATAAAGCTAATGTACGACAGTCAATCAAAAGAATTGG